>PVHP010051579.1:0-11204 GCA_004024765.1 Zapus hudsonius | reverse complement strand
AAGATTCCAAGTAGTAGCTACTTATTTTTCTGGAAAGAAAACAAAAGATATCTAGGTTCTCTTGGCTATAATACATTTGTAAATGAAAGGATATCTTAGCTATTGAAGGATTATTTCATGAAAGGGTCCAGGGAAACTGGATCTGAAAGAGATTAAGGAAGCTCCACATAGGTTTGCATTGCTGCTATAATACACTTAACCAAAAGCAGCTGATGGGAGAAAAGGATTTATTTTGGCTTACAGTCTTAAGGAGACTGTAAAAGAGGAAACAGGGCAGAGATGGTAGAGCAGAAGCTGAACATAACCTTGTCAACAGCAGAGAGAACACAGCAGTAAGAGAGTGAATCAAGCCCTGGCGAGACTATAGCACCCCAAAACTCATCTCCAACAACACTCCTCCTCAAGGAAGGCTCCAGCTTCCAAATTTTTACCTGCTGGGGACCAAGCATTCAGAACACACAAGTTTATGGGGGACATTGGATTCAAACTAGCACATTCTGCCTCTGGCACGCATAAACTGATGAAACTGAATATAAAATAGAATACATACAGCCCAACTTTAAACATCTCCATAGATTTCATCAATTCCAACATAGCTCAAACACCCCAATAGTCTAAGGTCTTTTACCTGTGAGCCTTTAAATCAAAAAGCACACAATGGCACAGAGTAAACATTCACACTGTACAAAGATGGTATTATAAAGAAAGACTGAACGGATGCAAGTTATAAAACAAGCAGGACACACATCAAATCTTGCAGTTCTATGTCCATCTGAGACCCATAACAAAATCTCTGGAGTTCCAATTCCACCCCTTTAGCTGACTGCCCAAAACCCCAGCCAGCTCTCATTGGCAGCCGAACTATAGGCCAGATATCTCCAAAATCCTAGAGTATCCTCATGGCTCATCTCTCCTCCTCACAGAGACTCCCAACAACTTGTATCACATTGCATAGTGACAATTAAAAAATGCATTGCAAATTCAATGATCTCCTCCTTCCTGCATTTGTTATACTCCCGCAGTCAAAGGTGGGCAACCAGATGTGTTGCTGCAGTCAAAGTTGGGCAACCAGATCTATAGTGGAATAAAGCTGACTTTGAAGAGCAAAGAAATTCCTTCAGCATTTTGTCTTTCGGGTCTCTACTTTCAAAAAAGTCAGCATTTCTCCTGCTGTCCCAATGCAAAACAGCTGGCCCCATCTCAATGGTGGTAATCTTTCAAATAATTATAGCTGAAACAGGCTGCTTTCTCTTGCCTAAAACATTCATTTCTTTCTGTGCCATTTATATCTGCTCTCCAGTCCATTTTTTAAAAAATTCAATCTTGCTTAATTAAGTTCAGGCCACAGGAAGAGCACAGCCAGCTTCTTTCCATAAACTGGCTCTAGCCCAGATTGGACAAAGCCCTTTCTTCCCTTCATAAGCCAAGCCTCACAGTCCATAGTTCTTTCTGCATTTAGGTCTCTCATATTCTCACCAGAATTTTCTGTTCAATTCAGCTTATAGTATTGCAAGGCTTCTCTTGGTCCCTAGGTTTCATTCCTTCTACAAACCAGTCCCAAAAGGTCAAAAGCCATACTGTCGGGTTTCTAGTAGTAACAACCCCATCTCTCTGACACCAGTTTTCTGTTGTAATTATCTTCTCATTGATGGTGGTGGGGGCAAACACCTGACTGAAAGCAGCTGATGGGAGGAAAGGATTTATTTAGCCTTATAGTCTGGAGGGGCATCCTCCTGATGGCAAGGAAAAGATAGTAGAGCAGAGGCTGGATATTACCTCTGCCAACAGCAGGTGGGAGAAAGCAGCGGATTAATGAAAGAAGATAAGGAAAGGTTCAGGGAGGACCCTTGGTCTGAGAGTTTGAGGAGGGCCTTCACTGGAAGGGGGCAGCAGAGAGGAAACTTGATGGGAATATGGCAAACATGCAACATGTTCATATAGTTAAATTTTCAATTAATAAAATAAAAAAGTTTAAAAACAAATAATAATTACAGCTGATCAGAGGCTGGATTTACTACTTTCATGATGCTGTGCTCTGATGTATTCTGAGGTGATCAAAGGTCACGTGCCTTGGCTGCTTTCACGTGTTCATTCTTAGTGCTTACTCTTACAAAAAGCTGTTTATTACTGACCACATTTGCAAAGATTCCCTCTGGTGTTTTTCTCTAGAAGAATATCTGTGGTGATGCCCACACTATATTAGATGAAGTACTTGATATCTTCTCCATGCTGTCTTAGGCTGAGTCCATCCATTGCATCTCTGAGATCCAGAGAGATCTCAGTCAATAACAATCGAGTGTTCAGGCTGACTTCACAGCAATCAGTGAGTGATTATTTCTGGTCTGCAGTGTCCAGCTTCCTGTCCTCCTCACCTCCACTTGATCATGCAGATAGTTGAGAATTATCCACAGTAATACTAATTAGCAGATTATGTCAACTTTTTAATATTTCCTTCAGATTTTACTTCAGTGGATTTGAGGGACTTTTCCCATTCAAAAATTTCTCAGTATCCTTAGTCATATGTCAAAAAATAATAAGAAGAAATCTGATGTGAAACAAAGTAGCACAATGACTTGAAACATCTTGCTTGGTTCATATAAACTGCTTAGAATATAAATGAGGAATACTTAAAATGCCAACAAAGTTCTTGAATCAAATTCACTAACTTACTGTCTACAGGGCAGGGTTTGCAAATGTTAATAACTAGTATCTGAATGTTATAAGGTTCATTTGGAAAGTACCATTGTCCACACTTAGAATTTATCTGTTCTTGCCTCCTAGGAGGTTTTGGTCTCCTAGGGAAAAAGAAGTCACCAACACAGTTGGTTTAGGATTGGTTATGAGAGTTAAAGATGAAGAGCTCAGAGGGAGGGCATCTACATAAGTCCTAACATTCAAGTTCAAATTTAATTTATTGCAAGAAAAATTTTAATAAATTCTGAAATTGAATGAGTAGGTCTCCAAAGCTGAGCATATGCATTTCTATCCTTTGTTTAATCATCAACAGGGCTGGAGAGATGACTCATTAGTTAAAGGGGCTTGCTTGCAAAGCCTAATGCCCCGGGTTCAATATACCAGTACCCACATAAAGCCAATGTACAAAGTGTTTCATGTATCTGGAGTTTGCTTGTGGTAGGAAGAGGACTTGGTATGCTCCCTCTCTTTCTGTATGCCTCTTTTTCTCAGCTCTCTCTTAAATAAATAAATTAAAAAATAGTTTTAAAATTGCCAACAAATAATCTGTCCCTTTGGATGATACATGCTAGTAGAATAAGAAGCCAAATAATCTGCATCATGGAGAGGAATAGAGAATTATGAATTCATCTTTATTCCAGTTCAGTTTTCTTAAAGTACTCACCACAATCATTACAATATTGTGATGATTATGGTGTCAGACAGACTGCATCCATCGCTCCAGACTTTGGGACTCTTAATTACAGGCTTCCAGGCTGAGGCTTATTCACAGATAAATGTGAAAGTGCTGCCCTTGATCAGATGGCACAATTATTAATCTTAAGTAAATAGGCTTTTAACCTACTTTTGCTTTTTATCTTTTTCTGTATTTCCCTCTGGTTCTTCCATTAAGATTTTTTTTTTAATCTTAGGAAGAGGTAATTTGCCTTAAATTCAATATGCCAGTCTCCAGTTGAGCACAAGTGAGATCTAATTTTCTGAGACCTCATTTTTTTTTATTTTAATTTTTTATTGTCCATAATGAGTTACATTATTTAGTGGGCAAACAATAAATTGTTATACCCAATTCCATGATGCCCCCTCCCCCATCCCCAATCAGCTGGATATCCTCCTCCATGGGTCGTCTGGATCAGTCCTTGTGA
Organism: Zapus hudsonius; assembly: GCA_004024765.1. Classification (NCBI taxonomy): domain Eukaryota; kingdom Metazoa; phylum Chordata; class Mammalia; order Rodentia; family Dipodidae; genus Zapus; species Zapus hudsonius. The sequence goes on along the minus strand of PVHP010051579.1, from coordinate 7,368 downwards.
CAGGGGACCATGGATAGCCTAGTATTCAGCCAGGTTTTCATGGCCCTAGTATGTTGTTACTGAGGGGTGCCATGCCTCTGGATATTCTCCTCCACCATGGCTCTCACAATCTTTCCGCCCCCTCTTCCGCACAGTGGTGGATGAGTATTAAGGGTGCTTTATTGTTGTGAGCTTAGGGGTCTTTGTGTTAAAAATCATTGGTTTCTGTTTCACTGGCTTATGCTGTGTTGATTGAATGTCTGTGGCTGTGGGTCCCACTGGTTCATCCCATCATTCTCTGTGGGGTTCCATATAGCTCCCCCACGATATGACTGTGGTGGCTCCTCTCTTGCCAGGATCTCAGCTATCAGCGTACGCTCGGTTAGTAGGGTTAGATGGGCCCCAGCTCTCTTACTGCATCCTGAAAAACACAAACATAATCTCCATCGGAGAGTGATGTCAGTGTAGGTTAACAAATATACACCATTCTGTATTACCTAGATTCTATTTTTATTAGTCTCCCTGTCAATCGCTCCCATATTGTATTTTGTCTTGGGAGCCCAAGAGTACGGGTTCTGGTGCCTATTGCCCTGCAACCCAAGTTCCAGACAAGGGGTCCCCCTCACTGAGTGGAAAATTTGGCCGAATTTGAAAGCTGTTGATTGTCTCCCCCAAACCCAGGCTTCCCCATTACACAAGTGCTCCTTTCTTGGTTCGCTGTTCTCTCCCTTTAGGAGGTGTGGTCAGCCTACTCATGGCTGCAGATTGTGTTTCCTGTCAGTGGTCTCTGTTTAGTCCAGCTGTTGCTGATCAGTTTCCCCTGGAGCCTGTGCAGTGCCTTCCAGCACTACACTAACTGCCTTCTGGGAGCTAGATACCATTCTGGACCTCAAAGTGTCTCTCGATGCTGGTCTATAGCATTCTGTCGTTTCTTCAGCAATGGGTTTTTGCCTCAGGACTGGGGAGGGCACTTAAGGGCTTTGACAGAATTCTGTCTGGTCCATATTTTCTGTCTGGTCCATATTTTCTTGCATGACTAACATTAAGTTCTCCTTTAGCTCTGTGCCAGTTTGATTAGGATTTAGTGTCGTGTCTTCCTGGGCCTGCCTCTGCTCTTTCCCTTTAGTTGTGTTGTTGATGTCATTTGGCATGGTGTCCTCAGCTGGTGTAATATTCTTGCATTGAGGTCTCCCCATTTTGATTCCACTTGAGGTGGTTGGTGGGATGCCTTTGAGATATCCGAGCCCTGGAAAGGTGCAGTGGTGGGAAAACAGCCGGTCTGGGCAGAAAGGGTAGCCATCTCAGAGTGGGAAAGCAGCCGGTTCCAGGGGCGGGAAATCAGCCAGGTCGAGGTGGGATAGCAGCTGGTCCTGGGCGGAAAAAGCAGCCGGTTCTGGTTGGGAAAGCACCTGGGACACAGGATGGGAAAGCAGCCTGGTCCTGGGTGGAAGAGGAGCCAGTTCCCTGGGCGTGTAAGCAGCTGGACGCCCGAGACAGCAAAGCAGCCCGAACCGGGACAGCAAAGCAGCCTGACCCAGGTGGAAAAGGCAGCCAGGTCCCTGGGCAGGAAAGAAGCCAGGTCTGGTGGTGGGGGGCTGGGAAGGCGGTCGGGTGCCGGGAAGCTGGCTGGCTAGGGCTGCATGGTGGCGGGACGTGGGTGGCTCGGGTCCTGGGGTGCCAGGAAGCCGGCAGTCTAGGGCCCTGGGGTGTTGGGCACAAGGGCGGCTCGGTTGGGCCCAAGGAAGCCTGCAGGTTAGGACCCTGGGATGGCAGGCACACTGGTGGCTCGGCCCCGGGGTGCTGGGAATCCAGCTGGTTAGGTCTCCGCAATGGTGTAAACGAAGGCAGCTCGACCTCTGGGTGCCAGGAGCCAGATGGCTAGGGCTCCGCTGGTGGCTCGGGAGCCGGCCTGCTATGGTTCTGCTGGTGGCTCGGCCTCTGTGTGCCTGGAGCCGGCTGGCTAGGGCTCCGGGGGAACTCGGGCAGCTTGGGCTCAGGGGCTGGCTAGGGCTCCACAGTGGCGGGAATGCGGGCCCCTCAGGCTCAGGGGTGCCAGGGGAGTTGGGCGGTTCAGACCTCCGGAGCAGTTCCTGCTGGCTGGGCTATTGTACTCACTGTCTCTGCTGAGTCCTTATGATTGATGCAGGTTCCAGTCAGAATAATCTGTTGCTGCAAAGTGTTGGAAGTCAAGGTCCTGGCTATTGCTTGCGTCCATGGCCTGGATCACAGCTAAAAACCCTAACCTCTGTTCCCCTAGGGACACCAGGTGGCTTCTAGTTCGCCGTCATGAACCAGAACCTTCATTTCTTTTTTTGTCTTCTCCTTTCCATAATTTAGTCAAGTGTTAAGGTGAAGAATCTGGTTCTCTGTGGAATGGCACATAAGAAAGAAAAGGAATTAATTTACACTGCCTGGTGTCAGGATGTGATTAAGCTAGCTAAACTATAAGGGAAACTATCTACAGCTTTTAAAAATTGAAAGAGCTGTTAGAGCAGATGTGAGGAGCAGAGTCCCTAATAATGTATGAAATGAGCAGAGTGCTCAGGCTGAGGTGCACATGGTTGGGAGGCTGCCGTCAAATGGGTCTCAAGGGGCAAGTTCAGAACTTTACAGGAAATACATGTTGGCCTGTCTAGCTGTATGGCTATACTAATGGAGTGGAATGCAGCCAACTGCCAGTAATTCCCAGGGAATCTAAAAGAGGGTTTATGTGTGATTGTATTCTTTGAGGTCCTTTCTCCCTTGAAACTAGAAAATGTCTCCCCATAGAATACAATTTATTTTGATATTTTAACAAGAAATAAGGATGAAATGCATCAATAATAAGTCTAAAATTAAAATTTAAAACTATTAGGATTACTAAACAAAAATTCACATTGGCTATTCTTAATGAATGAATTCTGTCACCTGTGGTGGAATGGAAAATGAGTTGGAAGGTAAAATTAATACACCCAGAAATAACAATAATTTAATTACAAAGAAGGTATACCTTAAGCAATAGGAGTTTGCTTTCTCTTTAATGTTGTGAAAGAATTTTAAGCATCTGCTGTATGCTTTTCATGCATAGATTATACAACAGTAAAGAATTATAGAGAACATAAATTTTACTCAAAAAGTTTTACAATTTACTCCAATCCCATGACCTGCATTTTTCAGAGTCATAAATGAATAAACATTTCAAATCAGATGAGTTGCTCAAACAATGTTATGAGTTTGAAACACTATGGGGAAAGTGTAGGTCAAGAAAAGAAAATATTGTAGTTAAGGTCAATCAAGCATGTGACAGAGGGCTGTACTTGGAGAGTATCAGGTGGCTTCTTTTGACTCGATGTGTTTCTATTTTTTTCTAATGTCTTTTTTTAGAGTTTGTAAAGTCTATGAAGAAGGGATGTAGCAATGAAATAATTAGAGTCACAGTGTAAAAACTCTTGAATCTTAACTTATGACAAGTTTCTTAACATCTGGAAAACTCAATTTTAGTCATCTTGTCATCTTGGGTCTCTCTCTCTTTCCTTTATGGTAGTTATTAAAATGAAATAATATAATAAAGCAATATACAGTTTCTACAGGTATATAAAACAACTGTGCAGTTAAAAGGCTCAATCAAAAAAATGCTGCCTAAGTATGTATGACTGATAACATTTTATTTATTAACTGAGATTCCTTTATTCTTTTCTTTGATGCCATTTGCTGCAAAACAATACACACAGCTTAGAACAAAAGACCACTTACATTCTAATTATTTTTAAACAAAAGGAAGAAATAAAGAGCCAGTCTTGAAAGTCAACATGATTTCTAACCACACCTGGCATTTTAACTCTTTTTAGACAAGTTTGGAGAACAGAAAACTAACCTTAGAGTGGGGGAATGCATGACATGAGAGTTAGTGTTTATGTTTCTGGGAAGGGACATGAATCATTTATCAGTTCATGGGAGAACTGATTTGTGATGAGTATCTAGCAAAGGAGTCTTGGCAGATGACCGCTCCTCACCATTCCCCCACCCCCACACAGACGTTCCAGCTCCCAGAGTGATGGTCATTCTGATGGGTTAGCAAATCTAAGGGTAGAGATTATGACTCAATTCCCAGGGAAAATGTGAGCATGTTGAGGAAGCTCCACAGGCAGAAGCACCCCCTCCCACTGGTGAAAAGAATGAGGAAGAGGAATGTCCCTGCAGAGCAGACAGACTTGAGGACCACCTCAGAACTTTGCTTCCAGGCCCACAAGGGAGGCAGTAGAGAGATTGAAATGATTACAAAGACTTCAAGAATGACTCAAAGTAGTTTAAATAGACTCTGGGTTCCATATATCCTAGGCGAGGATAGAGAAAGAAGGCATCATATATTTCAACCCAAGGCTAGTAGACAGCACCTGCACATTCCCATGCAAACTGACAACACAGTGCAAGTTTCAACCATTGAAGGTCAGTGTGGATATCAGACACATGTGGACCTTTCCCCTTACTATTCTTCAGGCATTGCTTTTCAGGTGAGAAAGGAGAGTGGAATTGGTGGGGTGGAATGTCTGAATTATCTATGCATCCCATAGGTGGGGACAGCCAACCACCACCACCTGACGCCAAACACAGGAGATCAGAGGCGCTTATCAGTCCTGTTACTGGTGTTGGTGGGAGGAGGGCTCTGGCTGATCTGCAGAGCCACATATGAGCCTGTAGAACAGAAGGAACAAGCATTGCTGTGGAAAACAGGTTAGTATATGTAAGGTCATGAGGTGCCTGGCTCTTGAGGTAGGATGGGGTTGACTTTTTTGAATAGTTCTGCAGGCAGAGAACTGAAACCTGCTAGTGAAAGGTGATCAGAGGCTGTGTCTGGCCCCTTTGTTAGGAGAGCTCTTTGGCTAGGAAATTTTATAAAACAGAAGAGGCAGGAGGAAAATTCATTCATAGATGCTCATGGCCTTTTATGGCAAGCTTCTGTTATATTATTATTATTATTATTATTATTATTATTATTATTATTATTATTGCCTTGACATCAATTTGAATGTGTCTTCAAGACAAGGTGTCACTTTATAGCCCCTGGCCTGTGACTTTCTATATAGACTAGCAGGTGGAAATCATCCTGCCTCTGCTTCCTGAATGCCACTTAGTATTATTTAAATCTATAGCAAGTTACCACTTAGTGAATTTTAGTGAACATTATTGTAAATGAGAACCTATGTTGTAGAGAAATAAAAGCTAATAAGTGCCTTTGATCTTTGCTGTAAAAATTTTTTTTATTAAGTTTTGTATTTCTGGTTGGGTTAAATTGTGGAATTTTATTTTAGGTTGTTTTTGTTACTTTCTTTTCCCTGGGTTTTTATCTTGTTGTTGGTGGTTACTGAGCATATTTGGTCCTCTTCACATTCATCGTATTGATAAATTTCTTTCTTAAATCAATATCGAGTTACATGCCTGGTCCATGATGATGTTGAATTGTATGGTTTAAACATAGTAAGCCAAATTGGCCTTGAATTAACCCTGCACAAGATGCAAAAAACATATCGTGGTTGTGTCTCACATGGACACCTTGGCTGTTCCCCTCTCACCCCACAAGTGATAGGACCTTTGTTGCAACAGAGACAGAAAATGACAGTTCAAAATGTTCAGAAGAATACACGATCTACAACTCAAACTTTTCATTTCTTTAGTTTTTTTTTCTGTGAATAAATTCACTGAGAATATTTGGGTTTTTAGCCTGTGAAAGTTTTATTTTTAGTTTCTGTTTCTATCAATCACCTTCAGGGTGGTTCTGGGGAAATGCTCAGGAGTTTGTGGACCCTACTTCTAAGTGGCTGTCTCTTTCTAGTCAGTCACCCTGGGGTTTGAGACCATATTCAGCAAGGTTCAACCTATTACCCTGGGATGATATGCATCCCCGTACAGCTATGAGTGTGGTGTAACACATTTGGGGACAACAGTGTCCCGTCAAGAGATTGGACACCCTTTCATGGCCTTTCCTGGGGACTTGAACTCACGATTGCAAGATTAGGTTTTTGGTGCACTGGCTGGCCATAGTGCTGAGCCTGAGGCACCTTGGCAATGGGTTTAGCATTGGGAGATGTGTTGAGTACCAAACAATCCTTCCTCTCCCTACCTTTTTTTTTTCTCCATCAGCCCCCGGGCCACCATGGATGTGCACCTTGATGCCCTTGAGGGTCAAGAGAAAGCAAGAGACAGCAGCAAGGAAAGCAGCAGCACAGAAGCCCAGCAAGGTCACTCCCCTTGCACGAACAACACAACTCGGATGCCATGCTTGGTTCTCTGCAGGGTGATGGTCTTATTCCTGTCCATATCCTTACAAAGGCTATCCCTGGGCATATCCATTATATGCACAACTACAAACTACCCCAAATGTGCCATGAGAGTCACCAGGATAGATACAGTAACCAGAGAGCTCTAGCTTGACCTTTGGTAAGCAAGACTAAAGTACTAGCTAGTTAAGTCACTGTTTTCACTGTCCTTGGAGGCAGGAGCTTTGAGGACCATTTGCTAAACCCAGACTAAATCTGACAGCATATGATGATACCAGGATACAATTATAAGTTTTCGCTTTGGCAGCAGGAACATTGTAGTGTGGAAAGAGATGGTAATGGCTGACAAAACAGTACACAGGCCCCAACTCAGGACTATCTGAAGTTAACAGCTGGCTCCAGCTTTTACCACATCTTAGAGTCAGTTAGGGAAGAGTAGTTAAGCTGACCATGTGCCTTCTGTCATAGTTGGGAAGGTCACATGGTTCATGGCACCAAGGTTTTTCTGTTTCCTAGGCACCTCATAAGATATATTGTCATTTGAATATGCATATGGCTGCACACATCTAACACTGGACAGATAAGATTCACAGCATTTTGTTGACCACACTAACTCAGAGCACACAGAAGGGAATACTGCAGGCCAGACAAAGACAAGGAAAGTTCCAAGAAGGAATAGAGTGAATGACTGGGAGCTATGAAAAGTGACAACAGGTTGTTTGCCTGCGTAATCCTAAATGCTGACTGGAACAAGCAGGAATTGTGATTGATTGGTCCGTGTGGTAACAGTGGGTTGTTTAACTAGGGTAAAATGGAGAGAGAAACATATCATTAAACCATTCAAAATTCTCACCATTTTACTAGATGTCAGGACAGTGCATATTATTGAACCTGAATTTGAATACATAGACCATATGAGGGAATGAATCCTATAGGTGGTCATGAATTATCTGATATCTACCCAGGGAAAATAAATTTTAATGTGGAAGCAGAAGGTTTTGCATTGAGTCTAATGAAGGAATGCAAAGGATTTATGATTTAGAATAAGTGCTGTTAAAGAATTTACATTAAATGTCTACTTGGTTTTCTGTGTGTATGTTTCCAAATGAAAGGAAAGCTTTCTTATTACTTGGAC
>PVHP010051578.1:0-11400 GCA_004024765.1 Zapus hudsonius | reverse complement strand
TTTCTGTTCCACTGGCTAATCCTGTGTTGATTTAATGGCTGTGGCTGTGGGCCCCTTGTTCATCTCGTCTTTCTCTGCAGAGTTCCATTTGGATCCTCCATTGTATGACTGTGGTGGCCCCTCTCTTGCCAGAATCTCAGCTATCGGCCTACGGTCGGTTGGTAGGGTTAGATGAGCCCCAGCACTCTCGCTGCATCCTCTGTTCCCCCGGGGACACTGCGTGGCCTCTAGTTCGCCATCATGAACCGGACGACCTCCACCAAGTTTTATAAGAAAGGGGAAGGAGTGGTCCAGTTCTTAGGGCCCCCAAAAGACTGAGCACATACAAATTACAGGGAAGATAGGAAAACTCCCAAGTCAAGAAAACAAAATCCAAAGATCCCTAGGGGTGAGGCTAGGCTTCTGGGTGGAGTGGCATTTTGCTATGGTCCAATCACAAGTAAGTACTTAGCTCCATGATTGATTATTGTTGATATTTTCATGGAAACCTTGTAGACTTGTGTCTACATACAGACCCTGGGACTGTATGCTGAACTGTTCGCTGCAATCTTATGATGTGTGTCCAACTGTAAGTGGAATCAGTGTGTTGGAGGCCCAGGAGTCCTAGGGACTAAGAATATTTTCTCTAGCACACAGTCCCTCACAGGCTGTCACATCTCTGACCCTCCCATAGGAGAGGGAATATTTTACATCTCAATCATCATGTTCTTTGTAGCCTCCCCACCTCTACCACCGTGCTCACTCTTCAACAACCTCAAGGTTGTATTGAGCCAAAGATGACAGTTTCTGGCTCTCTTTTGTAGGTCTTGTGGGAGGCAGTGGACATGCTTCCACCTATTGCTGCTTTCTTGGTCCTCTGGAGTGCTGACCAAATGGGCTGAGAGCAGTTATGTTGTTTTCTGTGTATGTGGTATGTGTGATGTGTGCATGTGATATATGCACATATATGCCTCATGTGCACACAAACACACATGTTGGGTATTCTCCTGTCACACTTCCAACTTACTTTTCTGAGACAGAATCTCTCCCTGAACTCAGAGCTCACCATTTTGACCAGAGAGCACCACTGATCTTCCTGTCTCAGCTTCCACTCAGTGCTAAGAGTTACAGGTATGAACAGTCATGCCCAGCTTTCTACATAGGTGCTGGAGATCAAATTTATATCCTCATGTTTGCATAACAAGTGCTCCTACCTGCTGAGCCATCTCCCCAGCCCTCCAGGAGCAGCTATTTTAACATACTATAGCACACGTATGCAAACGTCTCTGTCACCATTACCATCTTGTGCTTCACTGACATTTCCCAACTTGTCATAAATCTTATTTAAGGTAGTTTTCAAGGTTTCAAAAGCAATACTGTGAAACAGAAGTTCAGGAAGAAATGATGGAAAAGGGGGATAGCTGTGAATACAGAAATGGAATGAGGTGAAAATCATAGTTACTATAAGTGGGCCAAAATTTGGCCCAAAACAGTCTAGTTGAACTCAGAGGAGCCTAGTTCATCTTAGAACATGAGGAAGCTCCAACCTTAAGTGAACAAACATAAAAATGCCCCCAAGAGCCAAATACTTCTGAAAGACAACTGTATGTCCACCTTACAGGTGAGGCTGGTGGAGTGCTGAACCCATGAATAGTGTTCCAGAGGCAAATTGCAGCATGAGCAAGTATGTCCAACCTGTAGCTCTTGGGTTGCACACAGGAGAGCTGTGAATGCTGTAGACATCATGTCATAATGTCAACAGGTTGGACACCACTGGTCTAGAAGAAAACAAGAATGTTCTCATGCATGGTGGTTTTTTTGATAGTACAGTATTCATTTAATAAAACATACTTGCACCCATAGCTAAGTGACAGGCAGAGGACCCAAGCATGCTGGTAGGAATTTCCTCCCTGGAATTTAAACCAGATAATGACATGCAAACAGACAATGCTTGGCTGTCATTCATTTCAGCAGCTGTGTCCAGATTAAGCTGGAGAAGTCTCTGTGTTCCCTCCAACCTGACAACATCTTTGGCCCTGAGAGATGACCCCCTCCTCATGGCTTCCTAATAGACTTTCTTTATACCCAGTCTTGAAACTCAGTTTCTGTTCTGTGAAATCCAAATATTCTGACTTATATAGTCTCAATGGGCTATCAGACAGAAAATACAATCAGTAGGATGATCCAGTTTAGAGAAAAATCATGAAGTGATAGTGGAGGTGTCTATGGCTTTGGGGGTATGATGGTTTTATCCAGGTGTCCCCCATAAACGAATATGTCCTGAATGCTTGATCCCCAGCTGATGGCACTTTGGGTATTGGAACCTTGTTGGAGCTGTGTTGTTGGGGGCTGGCTTATTGGAATTATAGCCAGCTTCCCCTTGCCAGTGTTGGGAGCACTCTCCTGTTGCTGTTGACTACCTGATGTTACTCAGGAGGTGATGTCCACCCTCTGCTCATGTTGTCATTGTCCCTGCCATGATGGAGCTCCCCCTCAAGTCTGTAAGCCAAAATAAACCCATTCTTCCCAGCTGCTTTTTGGTTGGGTTCTTTGTTGCAGAAATGAGAAGGTTGACTCCAACAGTTTTGGTACCAGGAGTGGGGTTGGAAATGGGAATGGTACCACTTACCATCACCACAAGTGACCAATTAGCCAAATTTTTGCTTCCTGTTCTGGCAACCTTGTGCTCCACTGGCCTGGAAGTTTTGGTTCCAGAAAGGGAAGTGATTTTTCCAGAAGGCACAAAGAACATTCCATTGAACTGGAAGCAAAGACTTCCCCCTGGCCACTTTGGGCTCTTGATGCTCTCCGGTTAACAGGCCAAGAAAGGAGTTACAGTGTTAGCAGGGGTGATTGATCCAGACTACCAGGGAGAAATTAGACTGCTCCTCCACAAAGGCGATAAGGAAGAGTATGTTTGGAGTTCAGGAAACTCTAACGCCTCTTGGTGTTACCATGCCCTGTTATCAAAGTCAGTGGGAAGCTACAACCCCCCAATCAAGGTAAATGGCCCAGATTGGTCAGGAATGAAAGTACAGAATAAAGACCTGCTGAGGTGCTTGCTGAAGGTGGACAAAATACAGAACGTGTAGTAGAAGAAGGTAATCACAAATACCAGCTAAAGCCACCTGACAAGTTACAAAAACGAGGGCTGTAGTTGCCATGAGTGTTTGTGTCTTACTTGGCTAAGAGTGTTTACGCAAATACCTTTGTTTTCCTCTGTTATACAATTAACATTGAGATTATATCATTAGTTAATCATTGTTGACTTTATATTTAATTTATTAGATATTAGAGACTAAGTATTGATCCAGGGACCTTGCCTTATATTGGGAGAGATTATGTGTTTCTGGTTGGACCTGGGATAGTTATATCATGTTAGGCAGAATTATGATCTTGTTACTGTCTTCATTTGGAAATTAGTATGATGTAAGAAGATATGGTTTGATGTCAAGTTGGCAAAGGGTGGACTTGTGATGGTTAAGTTTATTGTCAACTTGACCTGTTTAGTAAATCCACAGTGACTGTGGGTGGGTCTTGCCTATAGGAAGGATTGACGAAAGGAGGAGGTCCCTCCTCCAGAGTGAGCCCTTCCCCTGAGTGGGCGGACCTCCCAGAAGTGGACTGGAAATAAGGAAGCTTGAGGAGAAGGGAAGCTCTCTTCCTTCCTCCCACTGCTGGTGCTTGTCGTGACTTGCACTCACATCCTGCTCTCCTACCCTTCCTCCACATTGGAACCCATTTCCTCAGCCTCACTTCATGGACTGAAGACCAGCGGCTCCCCAGGGAGCCTTCAGGCCTTCAGTGCTGCATGGGGACTGCTGAGACATCCAGCCACGTGGACTGAACAACTACTGAGTGTTCCTTCACCCGTGGGCCTGCAGACTGCTATTGTTGGACTGTCGGAACCTACCCCAATAAATCCCCCTTTTACTACAATCCATTCTATTGGTTCTGTTCCTCTAGAGAACCCTGACTAATAGGGGGGGGGAAGCTCAAATGCAATGTGCAGACTGCTGGAGAAAGCTGACGGGCACTGTCTCATTTACATTGGAAAGAGGACACTATATTTGGGTTTGGGGGAGCTCTTCTTTCTATTGTGGGAGGAAAGTTCGAGTGCAAAAATGCCTGGGTGAGAGGCCAAGGCTGAATGAACTGCTCTGAGCCCCAACTTCCCTTTACCTTTGTATGGTGCTGGGAATCCAACTCAGGGCCTTGTGCAGGCTGTGAAAATGCTCTGCCACTGACCTGCACCCCAACCTTAGCACCCCACTTCTTCACCTGCACGTGAAGCACAATCAACGGGCCAGGACAGAGAGAGGCAATCCAGGAGCTCTGCCTGGGTGTCTTGTGCTTTTCTCCCTTTCCCTCTTCCTCATAGCCTTTCCTTTCCTCTGTTCTGTGTCCCCTGACTGCTGACATGCCCATCCCAAGCCCTCAGACTTTGCTGGCAGAGCATCTCAAGACGGCTGTCGTAGGTGTGGGGCCCGCAGGTCACCTTGCCTGATTCTGTGTCTGAAGCTCAGGCCATCAGAGGGGGGGGGGTCTCTGATGCTCTCTGGTATCTCTCATTTGTCACATCCCAAGCCCAGGTGGAAGACCCCTCCAGTGTCAGCTCCTGTCACCACCCAAACTGGGTGCTAATCTTCAGGTCTCCTGGGTGCTTTGCCAAATCAGGAAATGGGGAGTCCAGACCACTGTGGAACTCCCCTCCACCCACCTGCTCTGGTCTCCCCTGAGCCAGCTTCTCAATGGTATGTGAACAGTGTGTGTCAACCCCACCACAGTGGCATCTGTCTGTGGCAGGACTTGGGCCAGAAGACAAGTGGCTCTTCCTTAATTCTGCCATAAAGAATGGAAAGTCTCAGGAATGCAGAGATGGCTCACTGGTTAAGGCACTTGCCTCCAGTGCCTAAGGCCCTGGGTTTAATTCCCCACTACCCACATAAGCCAGACCCACAAGGTGGTGGCCCTGGTGCTCTCCTCCCTCTCTCTCTCTCTCTCTCTCTCTCTCTCTCTCTCTCTCTTTCTCTCTCTCTCTCTCCCTCTTTCTCTGCTACAAAATGAAAAAATAAAATATTTTTAAAAAAAGAACGGAAAGTCTCTTTACCTCTGGTCTTAGCACGAAATGAATGGCCCGTGCTATCTGATCTCTGAATCAGTCCTTACAGTAGCTGACAGCCACCTACAACCACTGGCTGAAAACAAATGATTGCAATTCATCAGTTGATGGGCAGACCGGGCTGTTTGCTGGTCTTGACCATGTGCATGTAACTGCTAGGCCAACAGGGTGTGAGCTAGAACACTTCCGTGTGATATTTCATTCAGGGCTCTTCTTGCTGTGGCAGACACACAACATTGTGAGAAAATGAGTTTGGAAGCTGCAAACCTTTTAAGGTCTCAGCTCTAAGGCTGCACAACTTTCCACTTCATTTTCTCTGCCAAGGTCAGCTTAGATGCAAAGGTTGGAGATGGACTCTACCTTTTCATAGCAAGAGTTTCAAATTCTCACTGGAAAGGGAAAGGGTCTGGGAGAAGGTTGTGAATGATACAGAAAGCTGGGCATGAGTGTAGATCTACCAGGTCTCCAAAATCCCCCAGGCATTGACTACAATTAAAATCATCACCTAGAGGAACCCTAATTTAAAGGGGAAAGCAGTTGATTGGGTTCAAATTCCAGCTATTTCTCTTTCTAGCTGTGTGACCCCAGGCAAATAATTTTGTTCTCAGTCTCTCAGATAGTTTAGCTAAACGTAGGGACATTAGTAACTATAGCTATTCCATAGGGTCCTTGTAAATTCTGAGTACCATGTGTCTATGGAGAACATTTGGAACCGTAGCTGGGGCATGAGAAGTGTGCTGCGAATGTGAGGTGTTGCCAGGACAGTCAGCATCCATTTGGGTTTTAGACAACAGAGCCTGGAACCTTGAAAGTGCCATTGAGACAATGCTTTCTTTATAGTGTCTCCAGAGAGCTCTTAAATACTTTCCCTAATCTCCAGCTAAAAGACCAAACTTTGTTTTTCTAATGACAGTTCTAACAGTGGGTCTCTACTCTCTGCACACGCACACGCACACGCATAAACTGTTAAAACACTTTGGATTTTCAGGCAGATGTTCTGAGCCACGTGATCTCTCCACACTCAGCATGGGGGTGGCAGTTGGTGCTGATGCTAAGCGTCTGCCTGCTGGAGAAGAATGGAGATGCCTCCTACTTTTGGAGCAGGAACCAGGTTCCAGAGCGGAGACTCTAAAGCTCAAGTTCCTTGCTTGTAGGAAACGTGTTCTTGAGATGCCCCTGGAGAGTGACTGACTGCAAGCGCTAATCCCACCCTGATGGAGCTGCAGGTGAGTCAGCCAGGGGCAGGTTTATAGGCTGCCTTTCATGGGCCACTTCTGTATTCTGGTGGGTGGTCTAATTCAATGGTCACTCTTACAAAACTGTTTCCTCTCCTCCCTCTCTCTCTCTCTCTCTCTCTCTCTCTCTCTCTCTGTATGTGAAACATGGTGTGTGTGTGTGTGTGTGTGTGTGTGTGTGTGTGTGAAGATCAAAGGACAACTTTTGCATATCTGTCCTCACTTTGTTTGAGACAGTCTCTCATTCTCAATGCTATTCACAGCTCTGTTAGGCAGTCCAGCTGGTCCGCAAGCTTCCGGAAAATTCTCCTGTCTCTGCTTGCCTGCTCCACAGGCAGGCTTACCAGGATTACAGAAGCCTGCCACAGCTGCCAGCCTTTATGTGGCTTCTAGAGACCCAAACTCAGGAGCTCTGACTCACACAGCGATTGCTTTAGCCACAGAGCCATCTCCCCACCCTCAGTGGACACTCTTGTTACATTGCCTACTTCGTCCTTTCATCGAAGTGTGTGATCAAGCTTTTGGTATTTGTTTGGGAATATAGTTTATTCTAATATTTGACTCAGTATTTGACAGGGCATGTCGTAGTCAGCTCATGCTCCACTGGGATGAATCTGCAAACCAGGCACAGTTATGGGAGGAAAGGATTTATTGAAGCTACAGATGCAGGGGAAGTTCCATAACAGTGAAAGAGGCTACATCCCTTTCACAGGTCCAAACACACAGAGAGAAATCCATCACCAACACCACACACACAGTAGCAAATAGGCAGGAGGAGTGGAGACGAGAAGAGATTTTTCTCCCCCTTTATATAGCCTTAGGGTGTGGTCTTGCAACCCTTCCCAGACTTGTTGGCTTCCTGAGTCTTTGGAATTTCCTTCCTGCACTGCCCCACACAGGAAGGGATGTTCATTTCTAGCTTCCCTGAGCTTCCTTACAATCCTGCCCCCTACTGAGAGGCTGCCTTCCTGTTAACATCCTTAGAGACCCGCCCACCCAAGATAATTTAAAAAATCAAATCGACAACTAAACCTAGCCATCACAGTGCACAATATTTTTTTGGAAGAAGTATCTTTTCATTAGGTTATTAAGTCTATTGCAGTATTGTTTCATAAAGTCTAGTTTAGCTAAAGAAAAGCCTGAATTTTGTTTCATTTTAATAATCTGAAGTCTTCTGGAAAGTTTTAGGATTATTTTTTCATCCTTGAAATGAGGGTATTATGGCAGCAGTGCCAAGATGAGGGTCTTTTTCTTTAATCTCAGTTGGAACTTGGTGAACCCTGCCAACCTGAAAATTCATAATTGTCAGAAAAGTTCACAGAAACCATCACAGCAGGAAGCTTCAGGGCACCTGTTTCTTTTTTCTTGTGACCATTTCTTCTCATCAGGTGTGACTGCACAGTTTTATTGGAATTACTATTTGATTGATTTCAAGCTTCCTGAATATATTTTTTATGTCTCTACTTTTTTTGTTTGTTTTTTTTGGGTTTTTCAAGTTAGCATTTCCCTCTAGCCCAGGTCATATATCTACTTTTCTGCCATATTTGAAAGAATATTTTTTTTTTTTTTTTGCTCTGTATTCTGGGAGATTTTGGCTTTGCCTTTAAAAGTCAACAACTTAAAAAAAAATAAAACATTGGGCTGGAGAGATGACTCAGCGGTTAAGGCACTTGCCTCCAGTGCCTAAGGCCCAGGGTTCAATTCCCCAGGACCCACATAAGCCAGACCCACAAGGTGGTGGCCCTGGTGCATTCTCTTTCTCTCTCTCTCTCTCTCTCTCTCTCTCTCTCTCTCTCTCTCTCTCTCTCTCTCTGCTTGAAAATGAATAAATAAAATATTAAAAAAATAAAATGTCAACCACTTGATCTTCAATACTTTCCCACATTCTTTTTTTAAAAAAACCTTTTATTGATAACTTGCATAATTTTAGACAATAAACCATGATAATCCCCCCACTTCCCACCACCTCTCAGTGTGGTAGTTTAAATAATGTCCCCCAATAGATTCAAAAGTTTATAATTGTAAATTGTCTCCAGCCAGTTCTGGCTGGAGGAGGTGTGTCACCTTGGCCAGAGATCTAGGGTTCAGCACTAAGGTGTTTCTAGGGTGGGTCTGGAATTCTAGCAATACATATGCAAAAAGCAATCTGAGCTCAAGCCTGGAGTTCCTCTTGTTTTGTGAGTTTGGAGTGTGCTTGCTCAAGGTGCTGGTGGTGGGCTTCTGTCTCTGTCTCTGCTTGGATCTGTGAAAGGGGGCCAGCCTTTTTCCTTAACTTCCCCTGGGTCTGTTACTTCCATAAATACTTTCCTCCCCAAATCATGCCTGGTTTGGAGATTCATCCCAGCGGCGTGTGACTGACTATGACAGTTAGTCTCTATTTTGTTTTGATATCATCATCTTTTCCTCCCATTTTGAAGGTCTTATGAAGGTAGTGTTGGGGACTGTGAAGTCATGAATATCAAGGCCATCTTGCACGTCTGGGAGATTGCATTGTAAGCAGTCTTACATTGACTTTGGCTCTTACAATCTTTCTGCCACCTCTTCCACAATAGATCCTGAACATCACAACGTGTGGTAGAGATGTCCCAGTGCTGAACACCCCACTGTCACTTCTTCTCAGCTCTATGGTGACTTCTGAGTTATTCCGGTGGTCACTGCTATCTGAAAAGAAAAGCTTCTCTAGCCAAAAGTGAGAGTAGCATTATTATAAGGGTATGAACATATTAAAAGAAAAACAATGTTCATCAGGCAGTCTGGCAGGCATAGTATATCCATTTAGCCAGACAACAGAAGACATTACTCATCTGTGGCTCATGACCTCTCCTGCCATAGGTTTTTAACTAGGTCTTCAGTACCAGGCATGTATTGCCTCCTGTGGAGCAGGCCTCCAGTCCAACTAGAGAGCAGTTGGTTTCCCCCACAATAGACATGCCACTATTGCACCAATTGGTACATTTGGCCTGGCTGGCCAGTCTTAAGGCTTGTAAGGTCCACTGCTGTTCACCACCATTGATGACTTCTCGCTCCCATAGGGCTGCATGCAGCCATAGATTTTTCTAGCTTTGTGTCAGCTGGATAATAGGGAGGGGATTTCAAGCTCAGTTCCAGCTTGATTTCTCAGTGATCTGCAGCCCAAACATGTGTGGTCTTCAGCAGTAGGATTTTACCATCTCATTTTGGTGGGCAACCAAGAGCCTTGACAATGGCCTATAGTGTTTTGGGGGCCTCAGGAACCTCCCTGGCCAACAACTTGCTGGACAATATCCCATCCCTGTCACTGAAATTTGTCTAGTAACACTCTGTGGCTTTGGGTGTGCCATTATCCAAAGAAGTAGGTTTCCATATGGCTTATTCTAAACCTCTTACTATATAGCCCAGATTGGCCTTGACCTTGCCACCCCCCTGCCTTAGCCTCCCAAGTGCTGGCATGTATAGCCATCCCAGCTTTGATTATACTTTTTCTGTAACCCAAGCTGGCCACAAACTCATGGCAATTCTACTTCAGCCTCCCAAATGCTGGGGTTAAAGGCATGCACCATCACTCTCAGCCTGATTATTCGCTTTATTTACTAAGACTTCTTTTCTTTTGTTCTCATGACCATTGTCCACAGCACCTGGTAGGTAGCTGGCATGATTTCCCTACATGCGTAGGTCTGAGTTTTCTTAAAAAGACAGCCATATTTCCATGAATGTGGGTGGGGCTCAAGGAAAAGCTGGCCTACTAGGTGCGTGGCTAAGAGAAGCCTGGCAGGTGGCCTGGGAGTTCCCTTCACCAGCATCAGTAGGGCTTCCTTTTCACCAGGGTGCTTCTGCTTTAACTGAGTCAGCTCTGGGAAGCCTTGACTGCCCTTAGTGTCCCATTCTGATGGCTCAGCCTTGTGATTCTGGCAGAACCAGAAGTTTTTTTCCGGCTTCCTGAGGCGGACACACTTCCTGTCTTCACCATCTGGCACTGCCTTTGCCTCCCTCTGTTCTCCTCAGCCATTTCACACAAATTTTCTCAGTTTCTGGTTTACTTCTGGTTGATGACACCTTTTCTGGTAGCTGAGTCAGATCCTGGGTCCACCCTCAGGAGACAGAGGACACAAAGGTTTTATCCTGTGTTTGGAATTCTGCCCATGAAGCACCTGTCCCCCAAAGCGGCTCTCAGGGCACCTATAGGTAGGCAATAAGCAATGGCATCTAGATGCCCAATTAGCAGGAGGAAGATGCCACTCCTGTGCATTCCTTGGCTAATTAAGTCTGCTATGAAATCATTCACTTGATGGCTGCCCTAATGGAGCTAATAAAGCCTCTTGTGAAGCAGTCTATTCCTCCTACCTTAAGCTCCACACCTCCCTTGGCTCTGCTGGCACCCGAGCTACCAAACTCATTAGCTTCCAAATTCTGATGTCTGTGTTCACGCTCTGCTGGTTTCATTAGATACAAAATAAAATCACTACCTATTAAAATGGCATTAAAGCACTAACTTAAACTGATGAAAGCTGAGAAACAGAGAATCCGAGCTGCTCCTGGATATGGGCAACTCTCACCTTTTGTAGATGAGGCCTGGCCTTCAAGGCCGAAACATGTTGTCATGGTTTGGTCCAGGTGTCCCCCACAAACAATTGAATGTGTTCTGATAGATGGATCCTCAGCTGATGGCAGTTTAGGTTTTACAACCTCGATGAAGCTGTGTTGTTGGGGTTGGGCTTATGGGGGTTATAAGCCAGCTTCCCCTTGCCAGTATTTGGCACACCTTCCTGCTGCTGTTTGCAGTGCTGTGACAGAGGTGATGTCCACCCCTCTGCTCATGCCATCGTTTTCCGTGCCAGGATGGAGTCTCCCTTCGAGTCCGTAAGCCAAATAAACCCATTCCTCCACAAGCCACTTTTGTTTGGGTTCTTCCTGCGCAGCAACTAGAATGATGACCCCAACAGTTTTGGTACCAGGACGTGGGGTCATCTGTTGCTGCTAGAACCCTGATCTTGTGGCTTATGGTCTTCTGGAAGTGATCTACAGGAGGAATGTGGAAGGACTTGAAATCTCGGCCTAAGAGATGCCTCGCAGTGTTGTAAGTACAGC
>PVHP010051577.1:0-11412 GCA_004024765.1 Zapus hudsonius | reverse complement strand
GCACCCATCAGTAACAACACACTTGGGCCAGGAAGACCGGGATGAGTACTAAGATATACAGGATCCCTTGCCACAAGGACTAATACAGACAGCCCACGGAGGAGGATATACAACTGATCAGGGATGGGGAGGGGGGGAATTGGGGAATTCGGGATAACAACGCATTGTTTGCCCACTAAATAATGTAACTCATTATGGACAATAAATATATATTAAAAAAAAAAAAAACTCTAATCCCAACACTCTGAAGGCTGAGGAAGGAAGAAAGGCCATAAGTTCACAGCCAGTATATCTCAAAACAAATGACAAAAGAAAGGAAAAAAAATCCTCCCTTTATTTTATGAATATAAACTCAGGAACTTTGATTAAGAGAATGGAATGACTGCATTTCAGCGCAAGGAAACAGTTCATCTTATGACCTTGGCATATTCTTAAATATGGTATCTATTGGAAGTAAATAAAATTTAAAATATTTCTTAGTTGGAAATTTTTTTTAATTTTTCTTAATTTCTTTGTACCAGTTGTTTAATGAGCTTGTTCAAGAGCAAGGTCCCAATCTAGATAGGACGTCTGCCCATGTGAGTGGCATCAAAGAACTTGCACGGCGCTTTGCCCTTACCTTTGGACTGGACCAGATCAAGACACGAGAAGCAGTCGCCACACTTCACAAGTGAGTAATCAGAAAACTGGTTTATTAAGTATAATCTCATCTACTATGATTTGACCTGTTTTTAAATGATAGAATTTTCAAACTATAAGGACTTCAGGTATTATTGCAGTTTTAGTAATCTCAACTAAGTATGCAGTTTTTATTTCAGAAGCTTAAATCATCATGTTTTCCATCTTACAAAGTTAAAGACAGGAAAGTAAATAACCTGCTCTTATTTGGTTTATCAGAAAATGTAGGAAACATGGTTTTAAAAAAGATGAAATACTAATTTGATCAATTTCATTTCATTACTGTAAGAAATGAGTAATGGAAACCAACAATTTTCGACAAAAAGCCCCCTAAGCTCACAACATTAAAGCAGCTTCAATACTCACCCACCACAACTCAGGGATCTGAGCGGAAGAGGGGGCGGAAAGATTGTGAGAGCCGTGGTGGGGGAGACTATCCAGAGGCATGGCACCCCTCAGTAACAACACACTTGGGCCGGGAGAACCAGGCTGAGTACTAGGCTATCCATGGTCCCCTGCCACAAGGACTGATCCAGACGACCCACAGAAGAGTCTATCCAGCTGATTGGGGATGGGGAGGAGGGCATTGGGGAATTGGGGATAACAATTCATTGTTTGCCCACTAAATAATATAACTCATTATGGACAATAAATATATATTTAAAAAAAAAAGAAATTAGTAACAAACCTAGAAAAGGCTCCTATCTGTGCCTCTCTAGGTGGGCTTTACTCTGATCCTGCCTTCTCATGATAGGAGCTATCTGAACTCTTTTCTTTCCTTCTCCTTACCTAAATCTTAACAAAGTGGGTAACAGAACACCATAGGTGCATCCACACTGCTGAGAGTGACAACCCACCTGTCATTGAAAGAATATTGGAATACCCCTAGGAAACAACATGTAGAAATCTGACTTTGTTTCTTTTTATTTGTTTTACAATGCCATGTGCTATAAAAAATATGTCAGAAAAATCTTATCATTTCACCATTTGAATCTATTAGACTTTACCAACTTCAGAGATGATTTCCTACCTTCCCAAATGTTGGTATATTTTCCCCCCTTTGGGAAAACTATAGTATCTTGAAAAATAACATTCTATTCTATTTTCTTTTAATTCAGGGATGGCATAGAGTTTGCTTTTAAATACCAAAATCAGAAAGGACAAGAGTATCCACCTCCTAATCTGGCTTTTCTTGAAGTACTAAGTGAATTTTCGTCTAAACTTCTTCGACAGGACAAAAAGACTGTGTAAGTTGCATATACCAATAGAGATGTTTTGTTTTGTTTTGTTTTTATAATGACACACTGGAGTTTTGATGTTTGCTTTTATATTACTACTGATAATTTAGGACTGCTATTTGACCTAGAATCTAGAAAGTGAAATTAAATAGATGGAAATGATTTCTTATTCTGCAGTTCAAAAAAATATATGAACAATGGCTGTTACACTGTAAAACCCATCTATACTTCTGCATTAACTTATTTTAGTTTTGTTTTATTTTGGGTTAGTTTTGGTTTCTCAAGGTATGGTCTTGCTCTAGTTTAGACTGACCTGGAATTCACTATGTAATCCCAGGCTGGCCTCGAATTCGCAGCAATCCTCCTGCCTCTGCCTCCCCAGTACTAGGACAAAGGCGGTGCAGCCACACCCAGCTTTAGTTTTGTTTTCTATCTACTCAGATTAAGAAAATTAACTTTGCAGGTCTGGTGGTGCAGCATTCAGAAGCAAAGAATTACAAATCCTAGGCCAACCTGGGCTACATGGTAACCTTGGCAACACGTACATACACAGAAAAGATTTTTCTTTCTTTTTATTTTATTTATTCATTTTCAAGCAGAGATACAGAGAGAGAGAGAGCGCTCACAGGGCCACCACCTTGTAGGTCTGGCTTATGTGGTTACTGGGGAATTGAACCCAGGGCCTTAGGCACTGGAGGCAAATGCCTTAACCGCTGAGCCATCTCTCCAGCCCAAGATTTTTCTTTTGATAAGTCTAAAAAAAAAAACTTTTCAAGCCGGGCGTGGTGGTGCACACCTTTAATCCCAGCACTCAGGAGGCAGAGGTAGGAGGAGCTCCCGTTTTACTGAGAGCCCTTCTCAGTGGGGTTATGGGGTAGTCGCTGTGGGGCCATGAAGGCCTCAGTCATTCTCGATGGAGTGTGTGGGGATATTCCTACCCACTCTGGCTCTTACAATCTTTCCACCCTTTTTCTGCAATGTTCCCTGAGTCATGGAATCCCTGTTGGCAGTCTCATTTAGTGTTGAGTTCTCTGTAGCCTCTGGATTTCTGCTCTGATAGGTTTTAATTGGTCAGCATGACCCTTGTTGTGGTCAGCTTCCTAGTTGCTGCGCAGAAAGAACCCAAACAAAAGCGGCTTGTGGAGAAATGGGTTTATTAGGCTTATGGACTCAAGGGAAGACTCCATCTTGGCAGGGAAGATGATGGAATGAGCAGAAGGGTGGACATCACCTCTGCCACAGCACTGGAAATAGCAGCAGGAAGGTGTGCCAAACACTGGCAAGGAGGAGTTGGTTTATAATCCCCATAAGCCCACCCCCAACCACACAGCTCTAGCGAGGTTTTAATTCCCGAACTGCCATCAGCTGAGCATTGATCACTGAGAACACATTCATTTGTGGGGGACACCTGGATCAAACCATGACAACCCTGAAACTGGTTGTCAGGCTAGCAGTAAGAGCAGTATTCATGTTGCCACTTCCTCCGTAATTTCTGCTGGGCCCTGCCAGATGCCGTAGAAGGTAGCATGTCTCCTGGTGGTCATTTGGCTATCCTCTTGTCTTATCAATGGATTTTGATTCTTCTTCATTTTCTCTGCCATCTGTAAAATAAAGCAGATTCTCCAAGCAAGAATAAGAACAGCTTGAGTTAAAGGGGGTATGCAAATTTAAGAAATTATTTTTTGGGGGTGGGCGTATGCAAGTCTACTCTTCCTCTCCGGAGAGCAGTGGGAGCTTCTCTTTCTCATGGGATTCTGACTGGATTTTCAGTACCAGATATGAGTTTTCTCCCACTAACAGGCCATACATTTAAGTTTACTTGAACCGATTTACAGGATTCCGTGTGCTAATTTCATACATAACAATGTTCAAATCAGGTTATAAACATATATCTCCTCGACTATCTTTTTTATTTATTGAAACAGGGTCTTGAGTATGCAGCCCAGGCTGTCCTCAAACTCACTATTTAGCTGAGGTTGACCTTGAACTCCTGATTCTCCTACCTTCACCTCCCAAGTGTTGTGATTACAGGTGTGTAAAGTGGGGCTGCTGTCTATCAAGCATGCTAGGCAAGCACCCTACCAACTGAGCTGCCAGCCTAGCCCAAACCTTTATCATTTTGTAATAGTAACAACATCCAAATCATTTATTCCAGCTTTCTGAAATAAACAGATTGTCATTATCATCATCATATATGCAGTAATATTCCAGACCTTCTACTGTAACTTAACCACTGCTCAACAGAGTCTCTCTCTCTCTCTCTCTCTCTCTCTCTCTCTCTCTCCCTCCCTCCCTCCCTCCCTCCCTCCCTCCCTCCTCTTTCTCCTCTTTCTCCTCTTTCTCCTCTTTCTCTCCCTCCCTCCTTTGGGGAACCTGTAATAACCACTCTTCTACTTTCAACTTTTATGAAATCAACTTTTTTAGATTCCATATATGAGTAAGATCACTTGGTACTTGTATTTCTTGCCAACTTAATGGACCTTACATAATGATCTTGAGTTCATTGTTGACACAAATGACAGGATTCCACCCTTTTTTAGGGAAAGTATTTCTTTGTGTATATGTATCATATTTTCTCAATTAATTGATAGACATCAGGTTGCTTCCATTTCTTGGCTATTATGGGTTTTTTTTTCCCCAAGGTAGGGTCTCACTCTAGTCCACGTTGATCTGGAATTCACTTTGTAGTCTCAGGGTAGCCTCCAACTGACAACCATCCTACCTCTGCCTCCAGAGTACTGGTATTACCCGGCCTGTATGTTTTACTTCTTGAGGAATCTTTACGATATTTTCCATGATGTCTACCAACTGAGATTTACATTTCCACCAACAGTATACAACTATTCCCTTTCCTTCACATCCTCACCAGTACTTGGTATTATTAGTATTTTTAGTGGGGTGAGGTGACATCTCATTTTGGTTTGGATTTGCATTTGGCTGATAGTTACTGATGTTAGACATTTTTATATACCTTTATTTTGACTTTTTTGTTTGATTTGTTCTTCGGAACCTACATCCTCATAAATAAATACCAGACAGGTGCTATGCCACTGAGCTCTGTCCTCACCCCTATATATCTATATTTATGTCTTCTGAAAAATGTGTATTTTTTAAAATACCCATTTGTAAGTCAGGTTTTTGTTTTTTTTTTTTTTTTTGCTATTATACATTTGAGTTTCTTATGTATTCTTGATATTGAACGCCCTCCCCAGTCAAATGTATACTTTATAACTACTTTCTCTCATTCTGAAGTTTTTCTTTATTCTTGCTGATTATTTCTTTTTTTGTGCAAAAAAAAGTTTTGCTTAGATGAAATCCCACTTGCATATTATATTTCCCTTTTGTTACCTGTAGTTTTGAGGTTTTGTTCACAAAATCCTTCTCCATTCCAATATACAAAAACATTTTCTCGCCAGGCATGGTGGTGCACACCTTTAATCCCAGCACTCGGGAGGCAGAGGTAGGAGGATCGCCATGAGTTCAAGGCCAGACTGAGACTACAGAGTGAATTCCAGGTCAGCCTGGGCTAGAGCAAGACCCTACCTCGAAAAGGAAAAAAAAAAATTCTCAATATATTCTCCTAATAGTTTTATCATTTCAGTTTACATTTACATATTTCATTTATTTATAGTTGATTCTTTCAGACATGGGAGAAATGAAATTCTCCTTTCATTCTTCTATATGTGTATATCCAGTTTCTCCAGCCTCATTTATTGGAAATAACATCTCTTTCTAATGTTTATCAGTTGAAGCCTTGTTTTAAAAAAATGAGTTTGAGGCTAGGGAAATCGCTCTGTGGTTAGAGATACTTGCTTTGCAAAATCCTGCTGACCCAGGTTTATATCCCCAGTACCCATGTAAAGGCAGATACACAAAGTGACACATGAATCTGGAGTTTATCTGAAGTAGTAAAAGGCCCTGGGGTGCTCATACTCCCCCTTCACCCCTCCCTCTCTCTCTTTCTCTCTCTCTCTCAAATAATGAATGAAATAAATGAAAATCTTTTTTAAAATGAGTTGGTTGGTCATGAGTTTGAGGCCAGACTGGGATGTAGAGTTAGATTCAGGTCAGCCTGAGTGGGGAAGGGGAAGATTGCTCAATGGGTAAGGTGCTTGCCACACAAGGACCTGAGTTTGGATCCCCATTTCTCATGTAAATGCTGGGTGTGGTGCTGTGCACCTATCATTGCAGCATTGGGGAGGTCTAAACAGACTCCCTGGGACTCACTGGTTACTAGTCTAGATGAATTGGTGAGCTCTAGGTTCATTGAGAGACCCTTTCTCAAAGAATAAGGTAGAGAGCAATAGAAGACACTGGGTATCAACCTCTGGCCTACACTCACATGCACAATCACATTTACTCATACACACACACACACACACACACACACACACACACACACACTCAAAAAAATCAGATTGCTCTAAATATCTTATATTTACTTCTAGGTTCTAGTGTGTTCCACTGGTTACATGTCTGTTTTTATGCCATACCTGCACTGTTTGGATTAGTACAGCTTCATAGTATGTTTTGAAGTTAGTGCAATGCCTCTGGCTTTGTTCTTTCTGCCCAAAATTGCTTTGAATACTTGGAATGTTTTATCTTGTTATTTAGAGTGAGTGTGTGTGTGTGTGTGTGTGTGTGTGTGTGTGTGTGTGTGTGTGTGTGTGTATACATGCCAGAGCCTCTTGCCACTGCAAACAAATGCTAGACATACAGTGCCACTTGTTATGTCTGGCTTTATGTGAATATAAGGGAATTGAACTCAGGCTGGCAGGCTTTACAAGCAAGACCCTTTAACCACTGAGCCATCTCTCCAACCCTTAAAGTATTTTATCTTTTCATACAGATTGTAGAATTACATTTTCTATTTCTGTAGAGAATGCCATTTGTATTTCAAAAGCAATTGCATTAAATCTATAGATCACTTTGGCAGTATGAACATCTTTATAATATTGATTTTTCTAGTCCATAAATTCAGGGTACCTCTCCTGTTTTATAGTTTTTGTTTTTAATTTCTTTCATCAGTATCTTGTAGCTTTCTTTGTAGAGAGAGATCTTTTGCCTTTTTTAATTTTTTCCTAAGTGTTTTGCTGTTTTTCAAACTCTATTATAAGTTAAATTTTTGTTAATTGATGTTTCTGGTATTTCTCTGTCCTATACCTTAATAGTTCTAATAGTCCTAATAGTCTCCAGTTCTCTATATATAATATAGAGAAAAAAATAAACAAAAACAATAAACCCCCCACAGAGTAGAAATAAATGGTCGATGAAACGACCAACAAATGAGCTGGTTGTTTGGAAAGACAAAAGTGACAATACTTATCTAGACTGAGAGAGAAAAGACTAACCAGAGACGAATGTGGGGATATAACAAAGAACACTCCAGATTAACAAAACACAGTTGACAACTTGGAATTTGGGGTACCCGTTATTTCTTTCCCTTGTCTGATTCCTATGGCCAGGACTTCAGTACTAATTGAGTAAAAATGGTAACAATGGACATCTTTTTCTGGATCTAGAGGAGAACGTTGGTAATGTCATGAGATGGTATATTGCTTGCCTAGCATGTACAAGGCCCCGAGTTTGTTTCCACATAGAGAGAAGGGATAGAAGGATGTTAGATGTGGGGTTGTCATATATGGCCTTTTTTATGTTTAGGTGTATTCTTTCTATACCTAATTT
Organism: Zapus hudsonius; assembly: GCA_004024765.1. NCBI lineage: Eukaryota > Metazoa > Chordata > Mammalia > Rodentia > Dipodidae > Zapus > Zapus hudsonius. The sequence continues at coordinate 3,811 of PVHP010051577.1, read as the reverse complement.
AAAATTTTTCATGATATAATGTTGAATTTTATTGAATGCTTTCTGCATTCAATAAATAGATAGATGATCATATGGCTTATATTCCTCATTCTGTTGATATGTTGGATCATGATTTTTGATTTGCATATGTTGAACTATTCTTATAGCCCTGAATGAATCCTTCTAGATCATGGTGAGCATACTTTTAAATGCTTAGTGTTTTGTAGAGGCCTTTTGTTTGTTTGTTTTTACTTCTTTTCAAGGTAGGCTGACCTGGAATTAACTATGTAGTCTCAGGGTGGCCTGGAACTCATGGTGATCCTCCTACCTCTGTCTCCCAAGTGCTGGAATTTAATGTCTGCTTTGTTGATACTCTTGCTTCTGTGATTTTTAAGGATATTTGTCAGTTGTAGTTTTTTTTTTTTTTAACTTGTGTCCTTTTCTGGTTTTTAAATTAGGATAACGATTGCCTTATAGAATATTTGGAAAATTATTTTCAATAATCTGGAGTGTTACTTTGTGATATCCCCGCATTCATCTGGTTAGTCTTTTCTTTCTCTCAGTCTAAATAAGTATTCTCTCAGGCTTGTCTTTCATCCCTAAAATTCTGCTTGGCCTTATCTATTGATGATGGTTTCTGCTGTTTTTTTCATTTGATTTTTTTAATTTTTTTTTTATTTGCAAGTAGAGAAAGACAGACAGGGAGAAAGAAAGAAAGAAAGAATAGGCACACCAGGACCTCTAGCTGCTCACTGCAAACAAACTCCAGATGTGTGGGTCACCTTGTACATCTGGCTTTACTAGGGAATCAAACCTAGATTCTTAGGCATTGCAGACAAGTGCCTTAACCACTGAGCAATCTCTCTAGTCCTCTGCTATATTTTTTTAAAATCGTTGTTTATTTATTTATTTAGAATTTCTATTTGTTTGTTTTTGAGGTAAGGTCTCAATCCAGGCTGGTCTTGAACTCATGGTGATCCTCCTACCTCAGCTTCTCAAGTGCTGAGACTAAAGGCATGTTCAACCATGCCTGGCCAGAATTTCTGTTTAGCATTCTCTTGTTCAATATCTTAATTTCTATGCTGAATTTTCCTTCATGTTTTAAAATTATTCCTCCAAGTTACTGATTTTTTTCATCTTCTTTTGTAATTTCTTATATAGGTCTTGAATTGATTTTCTTAGCCATTTGAGTCCTCTATATGATCATTGGTCCTTTATTAAAAATTTATTTATTTATTTAGCAGAGAGAGAAAGAGAGATTGGGTTTGCCAAGACTTCTTGCCACTGCAAACGAACTCTAGATGCATGTGCCACTGTGCCACTTTGTGCATCTGGCTTTATGAAGGTACTGGGAATCAAACCCCGGGTCATTAGGATTTTCAGGAAACCGCCTTAACCATTAAACCATCTTTCCAGCCCCATCATTGGTCGTTTTTAAAAGCAAGACTGTGAAATCATTTTCTGTCATTCTACTACTGAGAACTTGTCAGCTTATGGGGGGGGGTGGATATTCTGACTACTGTTATTTTGTTCCATTGTTGTTTCACACATTTTATGCCCTTCTTGGTTTTGTTTTCCTCCTTTTATTATTTTATTTTATATGTTTAGAAACTTTTTCTTTAATGAATCTTTTTTTGTTTTGTTTGTCTTCTTTATTTTATTGTCCATAATGAGTTACATTGTTTAGTGGGCCAACAATGAGTTGTTATCCCCAATTCCTCATTGTCCCCCTCCCCATCCCCAGTCAACTGGATATCCTCCTCCGTGGGCCGTCTGGATCAGTCCTTGTGGTAGGGGACCATGGATAGCCTAGTATTCAGCCGGGTTCTCCTCACCCAAGTGTGCTGTTATTGAGGGGTGCCATGCCTCTGATATTCTCCCCCACCACAGCTCTCACAATCTTTCCGCCCCCTTTTCCGCTCAGTTCCCTGAGTTGTGGTGGGTATTAAGGCTGCTTTAATGTGAGCTTAGGAGTTTTTGTGTCAAGATTCATTGGTTTCTGTCTCACTGGCTTATCCTTTGTTGATTGAATGGCTATGGGTCCCTTGTTCATCCCGTCATTCTCTGCAGGGTTCCATATGGATCCCCCACAGTATGACTGTGGTGGCTCATCTCTTGCCAGGATCTCAGATTTCTGCCTGCGGTCGGTTGGTAGGGTTAAATGGGCCACAGCTCTCTCGCTGCATCATGAAAAATACAAACACAATCTCCATCGGAGAGTGAAATCAGTATAGGTTAACAAATATACACCATTCTGGATTACCTAAATTCTATTTTTAGTAGTCTCCCCGTCAGTTGCTCGCATACTGCATCTTTTCTTGGGAGCCCAGGAGTACGGGATCCAGTGCATATCACCCTGAATCCCCAGTTCCAATCAAGGGTTCCCCCTCACTGAGTGGAATATTTGGCCGAATTTAATACCTGTTGATTGTCTCCCCCAGGCCCAGGCTCCTCCATTGCACAAGTATTCCTTTCTTGATTTGCTGTTCTCTCCCAGTAGGAGGTGTGGTCAGCCTACTCATGGCCTCAGACTGTGTTTCATGCCAGTGGTCTGTTACTCCAGATGTCGTTGATCTGCTTCCCCTGGCACCTTGTGTAGTGCCTTCCAGCACTGCACTAACTGCCATCTGGGGGCTAGTTACCATTCCAGACCTCGAAAGGTCTCTCAATGCTGATCGATGGCATTCTGTGGTTTCTTTAGCAACAGGGTTGTGCCTCAGGCCTGGGGAGGGTGTTCAAGAGCTTTGACAGAATTCTGTCTTGTTTTTGGAACCTCATGGATCACTTTGGTCAACATCTCAGTGAGGGAAGGAACCGGTGGCTGGGACCTGGGGTTGTCAGACTGCTCAATTATTCACAGACTTAGACATTCTCCCCTACTACTCATGGCCCCTCTTGCCAGTTGACGCCCACTATTTACTCTTTATGTTACAGTATGCTCGTGAGGATTTTATGTTTTTGAACCTAATCTGGTTTAGCCTCGTGCTTAAGCCATTCCCTTCCCCCCTACTCTTACACCTCATTCATAACCTCTCACTTCTTTCTACTAGTCTGCATAGAGAAAACGGTTATCCTAGTTAAGGACCGCATATGAGGGAGAGTATGCGGCGTTCAATTCTCTCTTCTTTTGAGAGTTCACTTAGTAAGATCTGCTCGGAGTCAGACTATTTTTTCCTAAATTTTGATATGTCATTTTTCCTTTCCGCTGAGTAGAATTCCATCGTGTAAATACACCACAGTTTCGCTGTCCATTCCTCCATGGATGGGCATTTGGGTTGATTCCTATTGTGGTCAGCTTTCTAGTTGCTGCGCAGAAATAACCCAAACAAAAGCGGCTTGTAGAGGAATAGGTTTATTTGGCTTATGGACTCGAGGGGAGACTCCATTCTGGCAGGGAAAATGATGGCGTGAGCAGAGGGCTGGACATCACCTCTGCCACAGCACTGCAAACAGCAGCAGGAAAATGTGCCAAATACTGGCAAGGGGGAGCTGGCTTATGACCCCCATAAGCCCGCCCCAACAACACAGCTCTAGTGAGGTTCTAATTCCCAAATTGCCATCAGCTGAGGATCGATCTATCAGAACACATTCATTTGTTTGTGGGGGACACCTGTATCAAACCATGACAGTCCGCCCCTGGCCCCCACAAACCAATAATCATTCAAGATATAAACACAATATGTTCAGCTCAACTCTTAAGTCCCCACAGCTTTCAACTGAGCCATAATACCAAAAATAAACCCGTAATGGCACAGAACATTCACAATGCAAAACATGAGGCACAGCAAAAACAGATTGACCAATACAAGATTTAAAACAAACAGGGCACCAT
>PVHP010051576.1:0-11411 GCA_004024765.1 Zapus hudsonius | reverse complement strand
GCAGGCTGACCTTGAGGAACAGAGACCTTCCTCAGCATTCTTCTTTCAAGCCTTTTCCTTTCAAAATGATTGGCATTCTTCTTGTCTTGAACCTTCAATATGTTGGGTCTTGCTCCAAGGGCACCATTCCTATTGGTCCAGTTCAAAGCAGCAGTTTTCCCTTTCATGGTGGTAATTTCTTTAATAATTACAGCCAAAGTAGCTGCAGTTTTTCTTTTTTTTTTTTTAAATTTTTTTTTTTTTTCATTTTCAAGCAGAGAGAGAGAGAGAGAGAGAGAGAGAGAGAGAGAGAGAGAGAGAGAGAATGAGAATGCACCAGGGCCACCACCTTGTGGGGCTGGCTTATGTGGGTCCTGGGGAATTGAACCTGGGGCCTTAGGCACTGGAGGCAAGTGCCTTAACCGCTGAGCCATCTCTCCAGCCCTAGCTGCAGTTTTTCGATCTGGATTTCAAATATAATTTGATTTCTTTCTGTGTCCAGCATTATATTTTTCATATCTTTCTGCTCTGTATTTCCCTCGTTTTTTCATTATAAATCTGAATCAAGGCAGCAAAGAGAAACCATACCACATACTCAGTGCTTTTCTGTCTTGAAATTTCCAAATTTCTTCCACTAAAAACATTCATCCAAGCCGGGCGTGGTGGCGCACGCCTTTAATCCCAGCACTCGGGAGGCAGAGGTAGGAGGATCGTCGTGAGTTCAAGGCCAGCCCGAGACTACAGAGTGAATTCCAGGTCAGCCTGGACTAGAGTGAGACCCTACCTCGAAAAACAACAACAACAAAAAAAACATTCGTCCATTGCTTCATTATCTTTTTGTTTATGTAATAGAGAGCTAGGGAAATTGAGAGGGAGAGAGAGAGAGAGATAGAGAGAGAGAGTCAACATGCCAGGGCCTCCTAGAGCTGCAAACTCTAGATACATGTGCCACTTCAGTATTTTGGGCATCTGGCATTATGTGTGTACTGGGGAACTGAACCTGGGCTTTGTAGACAAACACCTTTAACCCCTTATTGTAGTCAGCTTTCTAGTTGCTGCGCAGAAAGAGCCCAAGCAAAAGTGGCTTGTGGAAAAATGGGTTTATCTGGCTTATGGACTCAAGGGGAGACTCCATCCTGGCAGGGAAAATGATGGCATGAGCAGAGGGGTGGACGTCACCTCTGCCACAACACAGCAAATAGCGGCAGGAAGGTGTGCCAAACACTGGCAAGGGGAAGCTGGTTATAACCCCATAAGCCCACCCCTGACCACACAGCTCCAGCAAGGTTGTAAAACCCAAACTGCCATCAGCTGATGATCTATCAATCAGAACACATTCATATGTTTGTGGGGGACACCTGGATCAAACCATGACAGTCTGCCCCTGGCCCCCACAAACTAATAATCATATATGATGTAAATACAATATGTTCAGCTCAACTGCTAAGTCCCCACAGATTTCAACTAAGCCATAATACCAAAAAATAAACCTGTAGTGACACTGAACATTCACTCTGCAAAACATGAGGCACAGCAAAAACAGATTGAACCAATACAAGATTTAAAACAAGCAGGGAAACCTCAATCTCTAACACCAAGTTCAATGATTCTAACCAATAACAAGTTTCTTAGAGATTCAATTCCACCCCTCCAGTTCGGCTACTCACAGTCCTGGAAAACTTCATCCAGTGCTGGCAGCTCACCGTGGCAGCCATCCATAGTCTTGGCATCTTATTGGGTCTCCATTGTAACCCACAGTTCATCATGGCTCCATCGGGCTCATGCAGGCAATCTAGTACACCTGCTTCACATTGCCGATGGTCATTTTCAAAACCAAAACTGTGTGGCAAATCCAATGACCCTCTCTTCTTGCATTTGTTATACTTCACAGAACCAGGTGGGCTACCAACTTGTTAATCCAGGGGGGGGGAAAGCATTCAGGCCCCTTACTTCAAAGAATCTGTGTTCTTCCTGTTGTCCCAATGCAGACCAGCTGGCCCAATCTCAATGGTTGTCATCTCTTAAACAATTGCAGGTGAACGGGCAGCATTTTTGGCCCAAAGATCTTTCTTTCTGTGCCATCTCCATCTGCTCACACCAGTCCATCTTTACGTAAAACAACCCCGCACAGGTTCTCAGGACACAGGCAGGCAGAACGCAGCAATCCTCTCACACAAACTGCTTCTGGCACAGTCTTGACAAAATTCTTTCTCACCCTTGTAAGCCAAACCTCACAGTCCATAGTTTTCATTACATTCAGGTCTTTCAGCTCTGATCAAAATGGTCCATGAAGCTGTTCTCACAGCACTGCAAGGCATCTCTTAGGATGAGGTTTCCAATCCGTCCACATTCCTCCTGCAGATCATTTCCAAAATACCCAAAGCCACAAGATCAGGGTTCTAGCAGCAACAGACCCCACATCCAGGTACCAAAACTGTTGTAGTTTGCTTTCTAGTTGCTGCGCAGAAAGAACCCAAGCAAAAGCGGTGGAGGAATGGGCTTATTTGGCTTATGTACTTGAGGGGAGACTCTATCCTGACAGGGAAAATGATGGCATGGGCAAAGGGTTGGACATCACCTCTGCCACAGCACTGCACACAGCGGCAGGAAGGTGTGCCAAACACTGGTAAGGGGAAGCTAGTTTATAACCCCATAAGCCCGCTGCTGACAACACAACAGCGAAGTTGTAAAACCCAAACTGCCTTCAGCTGAGGATCAGTCAATCAGAACACATTCGTTTGTTTGTGGGGGACACCTGGATCAAACCATGACATCCCTGGATCATCTCTCCATGTTCTTAGGACATGGGCAGAATGCAGCCAGTTTCTTTGCCAGAATATCATATAATCTGCCTCTAACTCACTTCTCAATAGTGTTCTGGTTCCCTTCTGAAACCTTATAAGCTGAGCCTTCATAGACCACAATTCTCTTGACCTTCTGGTCTTCCCAATTCTCATCAGAATAGCCTATTTACCTTGGTTTGTAGCATTGCAAAACTTCTCAAACCCAAAGTTCCAAATCCTTCCACATTCTTCCTATAAACCAGTTACAAAAGAGCAGCAATGGTCTCACTTCTCAGCATCAATTTTCTGGATTAGCCTACTTCTTGTTGCTGGAACAACAACTGACTAGAAACTACCTAAGGAAGGAAAGAGTTTGCTTTTTTGCTTATAGTTTTGAGGGGAAAGTCCATCAAGGAGGGGAAAGCATGGTAGAAGCAGGAAAGTGGCACCACATGGTCACATCAGCAGGGAGGTACCAGAGCAGAGTGGCGAATGCTGGTGTCTAGCCAGCTTTCTTCATTTCATCCAACCCAAACCCCCAGCTCATGGAATGGTGCTGCCCACATTCAGAGTGGTTCTTCACGTCTCAATTAATTTAATCTAGAAAAGCTATAATAGACTTGTCAAGAGATTTGTTTCCATGGTAATTCTAAATCCTGTCAAAGTGACAACCATCGGTTAACCCCCCCCCTCTCGACAGTATCTCAAATTTTAGTTCAGGCTATCATAGTACTCCAAGCATTCCTTGTGCTTTAGCCTCCCAAATACTGGTATTGTAGATGTGAGGCACCAGTTCCAAGGAGAATGTTTTTTTTTTTTCCTGTCTTTGCACAAAAAACCAGGAGAGTAATTTCACTTTTTTGCTTCTCCCGATCCCTCTCCCTCCCTCATCTTCCTCAATGACAGAAGTGTGTCATCTCACAGGATCTGTGGGTCCATCATATCTGCCACAGTTACTTGTTCTCTGCTTCAGGTTTGTCCCATCAGGTGGAAACCAAGGTATTTGCTCGGCTATAAATGACCTCATTTGAGAAGTCATCTTCCTAGCTTCTTAGTATGAGTCAGGTCCTCATTGAATGATCTAGTTTTCTGTGAGAAAATATCTGGGAGCTGGGCGTGGTGGCGCACACCTTTAATCCCAGCACTCGGGAGGCAGAAGTAGGAGGATCACCATGAGTTTGAGGCCACCCTGAGACTACATAGTGAATTCCAGGTTAGCCTGGGCTAGAGCGAGACCCTACCTCAAAAAACCAAAAAGAAAATATCTGAGACGTTTTGGAGGTTCCAGGGTTCACATCTGCTAACGTCTTTTGTGCTGGTGTGTCTAGCACCCAGTGGCATGTGACAGGTAGCTGCATTATAATTGTCTTTCTCTCAAAAAGATTTTTTTTCCTGTCACAAAGGCATATTTTAGAGCAACATAGTCTAGTTTCCTTCAGGAAGACTGTTTGATCTAGAAGAGGAAACCAGCAGGAGTTGTGGGGAGGTGGCAACATCTGAAGGGACCGAGAGGGCTACACTGAGGAAGGAAGAAGATCATGGACTGCCTGAAATGGGGTCCTTGGCCCAGGAGTCCTGAGGCCCCACATGTGGTCCTCAAACAGCTGTCATAACGTTCTGAGGGTTTTTAAAAATATATTTTTATTTTTTTTACAAGCATGGAGTAGGGAAAGAGAGAGAGGAAGGGAAAGAGGGAGGGAGGAAGAGAGCAAGAAAGCACGAAAGTATGGACGTACTAGGACCTCCTGTCACTGCAGATGAACTCCAGATGCATGTGCCACTTTGTGCATCTGGCTCTATGTGGGTACTAGGGAATTGAACTCAGGCCATCAGGCTTTGTAAGCAAGTGTCTTTTAGCTACTAAGCCATCTCCCCAGCCCCTGAGTTTCATTTTTAAAAAAGGTCTCACTAGGGCCCGGAGAGATGGCTCAGCAGTTAAGGCACTTGCCTCCAGTGTCTAAGGCCCTGGGTTCAATTCCCCAGGACCCACATAAGCCAGACCCACAAGGTGGTGGCCCTGGTGTGCTCTCTCTCTCTCTCTCTCTCCTTGAAAAATGAATAAATAAAATATTTTTTAAAAATATAAAGGTTTAAAAAAAGGCCTCACTATGTACCCAGGCTGACCTCACAATGTAGTCCATTCTTTTTTGTTTGTTTGTTTTTGTTTTTTCGAGGTAGGGTCTCACTCTAGCCCAGGCTGACCTGGAATTCACTATGTAGTCTCAGGCTGGCCTTGAACTCACAGAGATCCTCCTACCTCTGCCTCCTGAGTGCTGGGATTAAAGGCGTGTGCCACCATGCCCGGTTTGTACTCCATTCTTGACTCAAACTCACAGCCATGCACCTGCTAGGTTCCAAAGTGTTAGGATTACAAGTATGAGACACCACACCCAGGCTTTCATCTGCGGTTGCCAGTCTGACACTCATGTCCTTAAACATGAGCATTTGTGCAGCTGAAGGTGTGGGAGCCCAGTTTGGTACCTGCCTCTTCTCTCAAAGTAGGTCGCCTAATCTCTGGAGAAAACTTTTTCCTGCCTCTAACAATCAGCTCTCAGGAAGAACTCTCATTTTTCAAGGTCTAGTGACTAGCTGAGTAAATTGGCCTTGAAAAGTAATATTGCCATGACTTCTCCCCCCCCACCCTTGTGTGTGTGTGTGTGTGTGTGTGTGTGTGTGTGTGTGTGTGTGTGTGTGTGTGTGTGATTGCAGGTGCGTATGCATGTCATGGTACACATGTGGAAGAGAGAGGACAACCTCAGGTGCCATACCTCACCTTCCATCTTGTGTGAGGCAGGGTCTCCTGTTCTCCACTCTGTATCCAGGCTTGCTTTCCCAAAGTTTCCATGGATTTTCCCATCTCCACCTCACATTTTATTTGGGAAGCGCTGGGATTATAGATACTATTTTATCCAGCTTTTACATGGGTTCAGGAGATCTGAACCCAGGGTCTTCACTCTGGCACAGGAAACCCTTTACTACTGGGTAATCTCGCCTGCCCCTCATTTTATTTCTTTTTGTTTTATTTGCTGAGAGAAGTTCTTCTGTAGCTGAGACCAGCCTCTGTCTTGCTAAGTAGCTAGATTGAAAGCATGTGTCTCGACACCTGGTTTATGTGGCCTTTAGCGAGCACTCTACCAAGTGAGCTACATCTCAGCCCTGGCAGGGCTCTTTTATCCTTTCATATTTTCAGTAGGTGATGTGGGAGGAGAGACTGGAGGAGCAAAAAAATGATGAAATAATAATAGAATCAGCCCATGTTTCCCCGAACATTTTTATACATGCAAATTTCTACCTTTTTTTTTTTTTAATTTTGGAAGACAGAATCTCTCTCTATGGTCCAGGCTGGCTTCAAACTAATGGCAATCCACCTACCTCAGCCTCTCAAATGCTAAGACTACATATGTGAGCCATAATATCTCCATTGACAATGGCTTTTTGTTTTGTTCTGTGGTTTAAAGCACAGTCTTTGTTTAGCTCAGACTGACTTGGAGCTTACTCTGGAGCCTAGGCTGGTCTTAAAAACATGTGATCCTCCCAAGTGCTAATAGGATTAAAGATGAGAGCCACTAGCCAGGCTGTCACTGTTTTAAATTATCAAACAAAACACCTTTCTTCTTTCTTTCTTTCTTTCTTTCTTTCTTTCTTTCTTTCTTTCTTTCTTTCTTTCTTTCCTTCCTTCCTTCCTTCCTTCCTTCCTTCCTTCCTTTCTTTTTTCCTTTCTTCCTTCCTTCCTTCCATCCTTCCTGTCTTTCTTTTTTTTTTTTCGAGGTAGGGTCTTGCTCTAGACCCAGGCTGACCTGGAATTCACTATGTAGTCTCAGGGTGGCCTTGAACTCATAGCAACCCAACTACCTCCACCTCCTGAGTGCTGAAATTAAAGGTGTACACCACACACCTGGCTTCTTTCCTTCTTTTCAAAAAAAAGTATTTATTTATTTATTTACTCTGCTAGAGACTGAGAGAAAGACACAGAGAAATATAGATATAGATATAGATATAGATGATATAGATAGATAGATATAGAAATGGATATATATATATCCATTATATATATAGATAGATATAGATATAGAAATGGATGATATATAGATATAGATAGAATGGGTGCAAAGTCAGATTCGCCCTCAGTAACCACCCCCTGTAGGAGTCTGTCTGCTGCAAACTTGATTTTAATAAAACACCTGAGTCTATGGGGCTATACATTCAAAATAACACAGGGTCTCATTTATAAGGACTCTCATCATCTCCTATAGCTCCACTAATTACTGTTATTGCAGCAGTTTCAGCATATGGATGGGGATGGGAGACATACCCACTCAAACCAAAGCAGGCATCTTTTCCCTCTCCTTCAGAAGTCTGATCTTTTCTGCTTTTCTGGGTATAAGGGAGAATGACCACCACAGCCCTGAAATTATAGGAATTTCTTTCATTTACTCATGGCACACAAATCAACTGGGTGTTCACTATGCCAGATAATTTCTGTTCTGGTACCACCACACAACAGATTCCCATACAGGTTCCTCGGAGGAAGAATCTTGTTTCTTTCTCTCTTTCTCTTTCTCTTTCTCTTTCTCTTTCTTTCTCTTTCTCTTTCTCTTTCTCTTTCTCTTTCTCTTTCTCTCTCTCTCTCTCTCTCTCTCTCTCTCTGTCTCTGTCTCTCTCTATCTCTCTGCTTGATGGGCTGGAGAGATGGCTCAGCGGTTAAGGCACTTGCCTCCAGTACCTAAGGCCCCTGGTTCAATTCCCCAGTACCCACATAGGCCAGACCCACAAGGTGGTGGCCTTGGTGCTCTCTCTCTCTGCTTGAAAATGAATAAATAAAATATTTATATATAAAAAGAATCTTATTGGTCCATGGCTCACCCAGGACATATTCATTCCCACCAGCCTGTGCATGCCTGGATCTCAGGGAGTAAAATAATCATATAGATTTACTGCTGCAGAAGACATGACCAGAGAGAGTAAACAAATGGAATAATGTGTTTTTTTCCACATGAAATATAAACTGCTTAGCATTTGGGAGGCTGAGGTAGGTGGATTGCCAGGAGTTTGAAGCCAGCCTGGCCTGTAGAGAGATTCTGTCTTCCAAAATTAAAAAAAGAAAAAGGTGGAAATTTGCATGTATAAAAATGTTACGGGGACACATGGGCTGATTCTATTATTATTTCATCATTTTTTGCTCTTCCAGTCTCTCATACATACATGCTCTGTTTCAATGCCATCTGAGGGTACAATTCTCACCCAACCACCTGGAGTTAATGTTGATGTCACAGGTTAAAGGCTCAGTCCTCCACAAGACTTCCTTCATTTGAGGTGACAGCCAAAAATTCCAAATGCTCCCCCATGCACGCTGACTACAAATTCAAGTGTCTCATAACCTCTTTGGGTTTGGTAAGTCATTAGAACACCCCAAAAAATGCTATCCTTGGGCTAGTAAGATGGCTCCTTTATTAAAAGAGCTGGTATGCAAAGCCTGACAGCGTAGGTTTGATTCCCCGGTACCCACATAAAGCCAAATGCACAAAGTGGTACCTGGAGTTCTTTTGTAGTGGCTGGAGGCCCTGGCATGCTCATTCTGATACTCATTCTCTCTGTCTCTCTCTTCTTGCAAATAAAGTTTTTAAAAAATTATGAAAAAGAAGATGCTACCCTTATGGTTAGTTTTATTATAAAGGATACAATTCAGAAAGTCAACTGAAGACACCCATAGAGCATGTCAGGGAGAAAACGACTATTTTCTGTGCCTTGTGCTCCCGAAGTCCAGATGAGTTGCCCTCCTGGTACACCAGGGAGGAAGGTCCACTGAGTGTTGGCGTTTACTGGAGGCTCATGACCTAGTCATGCTTAATCAAATCATTGAGCTCACGGTTAAACCCAGTGTCCAGCCCTCTTGGCCTCTCCAGTGGTTAGGGTGACTTGAAGTCCAAACCATTAAATCATCGAATCTCATGGCTGGTTGGACTTTCTGTTGACCCACCATGGCTATTATGGGGCCCACAATGAGTCACCCCATTGTCCTAAGAAAGATACATGTCTCAGTCAAAAAAAGTTCAAAGGGTTATTTATTTATTTTCATAGCTCTGTGCCAGGAACTGAAAACAAATGTCATTATCTACATATGCTATTAAATGCTATGAGCCCAGCCATGCGCTTCCAGATCACCATCTGAGATCAATGAGCAGGTTTGAGGGAAAAAGATTCTTTGTTTTTGTCCTTTTTTTTTTTTGGGGGGGGGGGGTCTCCATGCAGCCCAGGCCTTGAACTCAATGCAATGCTACCTATGCCTCCCCAGTGCTGGAATTAAAGGTGTGTGCCAATGCGCCTGGTCTCTCTCTCTCTCTCTCTCTCTCTCTCTCTCTCTCTCTCTCTCTCTCTCTCTCTCTCTTTTTGAAACAGGGTCTCACTCTGTAGTGCAGGCTAGCATGGAACCCACCATATATAGAAAAAGAAATTCTAAGGAGAGAAAAGGATAGAGAAAGAAATTTCAGATATTTTCCCAAAAAAATCGACAAATTGCTAAAAATGAAATAAGTACTATTTTTATTTTTTCAGCTGAAACAACAACAAAAATAACCTTTATAAAAGATAAAATATGAAGGCCACTGGAGCTTAGCAGTGAAGTATTGGGACCGGCGGACAAATGATGTGGAAATTTATCTTGTTGATAGAAGCTTTAGTTCAGCAAAGATGGGGAGGGTTAGGTGGAAACTCAGGCAGCACCTCAGTTTCCCCCCTGAACCAGTTTGGGAAGCTTCAAGACAAGTGTCAACAGGAGTTACAGATAAAGCCTGCCTTGTAAATCCCCTCCTGCTGTGTATCTGTCTGGTAGGAGGGACCTTCCTTCCCTGACAAATTCCTGGACTTCAGTTTCATCCCGCACTTATAAACCCAGGTAGGACTTTTCTCAGATGCTCTTCTCTCCACCCTGGTGAGATCGCCTGGCAGCTTGTGTTCTTTCTGAATAAAATCTTTCTTCTTTTGAGTGGCCTCATAGTGGTCTTGGTCATTTTAAAATCTTACAGGGAGTAAGTGACATAAGCAAGACTTTAGAAGGGCCAGAATGACAGGTGTATGTAGGTTACAACAGAACAGGGAAATCAGAGAAGCTGTGCTGTAGTTAAGATCTCATTGCTGGGACTAAGCACCCAGGAGAAGGAAGAGGAGGAAGTGCAAAAAGCTCCTGCCATGTGGAGGCAGGAGGGGGAGAGCCCCAGAGGAGGCAGGAGAGTAGGGCTGAGAAGTGTGTTGGGGAAGGAGTGAGGGGGTTACCAGAACAGGGAACTGGAAGTTCAGGAGAGGTGAGCAGCCAGAAAGAGGCTATGCCTACCTGTAAGCATCTATTTTTTTTTTTTTTTTTGGTTTTTCGAGGTAGGGTCTCGCTCTAGCCCAGGCTGACCTGGAATTTACTATGTAGTCTCAGGGTGGCCTTGAACTCATAGTAATCCTCCTACCTCTGCCTCCCGAGTGCTGGGATTAAAGGCGTGCGCCACCACGCCCGGCTTAGCATCTATTTATAATTTTACTGTGGTGGGCTCTATCCTCAGGCTCACTTGAGTCTGAGAGAGAGCCGATTGGTCTGGGCTAGGGGCTGACTCAGGAAGAGACCAGCTATGAGACCAAGTTTTAGAGCCGAGTTTAACCAACCAGAATGCCAGGATCAGATTTAAAGCTTCATTTTAGGAAAGGGGAACTCCTTCCCAGGGAGGTAACTCGGATTGTTTATGGAAAAACATCTGGCTGGTCTTGGTGGTGCATGCCTCTAATTCGAGCATTCTGGAGGCAAAGGTGGGAGGATCACTGTAAGTTCCAGGCCATTCTGAGACTAAGTAGTGAATTCCAGGTCATCCTGGGCTAGAGCAAGATCCTACTTCCAGAAACAAACAAACAAAAACAACAACAAAAAAACCAGATCTGGGTAACTTCTTTAGTAAAGAGATATGGAGAGGAGAGATTCTTCCCTGATCTCTAGCAAACTGGAGAAAGCAAGGACAGGCCCAAGGACATTCCTGCTTTTAACTTTAGGGGGCCCAATCATCCTAAACTGCCTCAATTTCCTCCTCTGAAGAAGTAACCCTAATTGCCAGTAACTTCTTCAAGCTGAGTGGGGTCTTCAAGTGCTACAATTTGGAAACATCTCCAGTGGGGCTACCTAAGGGACTTGGTGGAGTGCAGGAAAACAGTCCTGGAAGAAAATATTGGAGAGAAAGAATAAAAGCAAGGAGCTAAGGTGGAGTGGGCACACAGCAAACTGGAGGCCTTTAGGGTTCCATTTTTGTCATTTTGAAGAAAGTTGTTTGATTTGGCTTACAGTCTCAAGGGAAGGTTTCATGATGGCAAAGGAAAAAATGACATGAGCAGAGGCCGGACATGACCTCCTTGCAATGACCTCCTTGCAACGGCAGGTGAGAGATAGCAGCATGAGAATGAGCAGAGCTCTGGCAAGAGGAAGTTCCCTATGTGACACCCTTATGCCCACTCCTAGTAGCAAACCTCACTAGAAAGGTTCCACCTCCCAAATTGCCACCAGCTGGGATTTCAGAACACATGAGTGTATGGGGAGCATCTGATTCAAACCACTATAAGCTATTAAGGAATGTGATTGCATTTTGTAAATATATTTTATTTCTTTATACGTGGGTGCTGGGGAAT
>PVHP010051575.1:0-11425 GCA_004024765.1 Zapus hudsonius | reverse complement strand
GAGTAACAACATAATAGGGACAGAAGAACTGGGCTGAAGACTAGGCTATCCATGATTCCCAGCCCCAAAGACTGATCCAGATGGCCCACGGAGGATATCCAGCTGATTGGGGATGGGGAAGAGGGGCATTGGGGAAATGGGGATAACAACTCATTGTTTGCCTATTAAATAATGTAACTCATTATGGACAAAAAAAAAATCCCCACAAAAAAATGCCAGGACAGATTGCTGTCCATATTTGGATTTGCACAATGCAATTTTCATAAATCCTAAATGGATTTCATTTAAACAACTAGTTACTGGTTTATTTCAGTGTTTTGGCCTGAGATTTTCTTACTAATCTAACCTCCATGGTTTGTGTCACAGAGTTTGGGAAAGCCAACAAGCTGACAGACTTCTTAAGCATTACAGTATGGTAGTTTTAAAGTTTCATTCCATTTGAGTGTACTATACCTATGTGCAACCTTGCTACCAAGGCAACCATAAACTACTCTGCTTCACTAAGACTGACATTTCTAGAAGCTCATTTACATACAAATTGGAATTTTAAAAAACTCACAAACTATAGTGTTCTACACATACATCATTTCTTCTATGGCCTAGTACTCTGAGCAAGTGTTAAGATATTTTTAAAAGTAATCCAAGGTCTGGGGAAATGGCTTAGTGGCTAAAAGCACTTGCTTGCAAAGCCTGCCAGCCAGGGTTGAATTACCACCTAAAGCCAGATGTGCAAGTGTCTAAAGTTATCCTGGAGTGGCAGAAGCCCATTCTCTCAAATAATTATATATATATTTAATCTAAGCCAGGTGTGGTGGCACATGCATTTAATCCCAGCACTGGGCAGGCTGAGGTAGAAGGATCACCATGAGTTTGAGGCCAGTCTGGGATACAGAGTGAGTTCCAGATCAGCCTAGGCTAGAGACCCTGTTTCAAAAAAACAAAACAAATTTAAAAAGCACTCCATAAAAGCAATTTATGGTTTGTTGTATAAAGATTAGGCATAAACATTTGAGAAGGCACAAAAGTAAGAGCATTCCTGCTCCAAAAGATCCCAGCAAACCTTTCGCTCCAAATGGCTACACAGGTTAAGAGGAATGACACTATTCCATTGGACGGATCCGAGAGGCTGAAGGATGGAGGAAAAAAGCGAGCACCCTAATTAAAGTGTCAGGAAAGAGCACTCAAAGAATGCTCAGCAAGAGCAAAGGAGCACACATGACAGCAGAAGGTGCTGGAAGTACACACTAAGGCATCAGTCAAGCCCAATATTCTCTGAGCACCTGGTAAATCCGAGCTCCTGGGCTTTGGACACAACATGCTCTAGAAGGGCTTTTGTTGTAAGGACCACAAATACTGGTGAAAAGTAGTCCAAGGTCTTGGAAAAATGAAGGTTCTGTTTTCAGTATTTTCTTTTTGTGTTCTTTGAAAAGCAATTCACATGTGGAGGATCCAAATGGAACCCCGCAGAGAATGACCGGATGAACAAGGGGCCCACAACCACAGCCATTAAATCAACACAGGATAAGCCAGTGAGACAGAAACCAAAGATCTTAGACACAAAGACCCCTAAACTCACAACCTTAAAGCAGCCTTAATACTCATCCACCACGACTCAGGGAACTATGCGGAAGAGGGGGCGGAAAGATTGTAAAAGCCGTGGTGGGGGAGATTATCCAGAGGCATGGCCAGGAGAACCTGGCTGAATACTAGGCTATCCATGGTCCCCTGTCACAAGGACTGATCCACATGACCCATGGAGGAGGTTATCCAGTGGAGGGGGGAGAGGAGGGCAGCGGGGAATTGGCGATAACAACTCATTGTTTGCCCACTAAATGTTGTAACTCACTATGGACAATAAATTAAAAAAAAAGAAAAAAGAAAAGCAATTCACAAATTACAAAGCTCTCTAGTCTTCTGGAGTTTCATGCCTCTCCCACTTTCCTAGACTAACAGTAGTTCAAATTTCATTTTAAGTTATGCAAACTGTAAAGCCTTGAGTAGTAATTAATCAAGGCCAAGCGACAACCAGGTGAAATCATGTCCTCTTAACTTTCATAATGTTGAGTTTGTTTCCCTTTTACAGTATTTTACAACACACAGGAAATAATACCCTACCAAAGCAGCATATTTAACTCATTATTGCTGCACCTCTTCAAGAACTTATCTTCTCAAATTCAGTTTTTTCATACAACTTTTAGCTTGTTATCTTGTTTCATATTTATTATCTCTCTTTCCTCCACACTTAGTACTTTGTTTTTGTGGGTTTTTTGGTTTTTTTTTTTTTTTTTTTTTTTTTTTTTTTTTTTTTTTTTTTTTTTTTTTTTTTTTTTTTTTTTTTTTTTTTTTTTTTTTGGTATTTGAGAAAAAAAAAAGACAGAAAGAGACAGAATGAATTTGGGCATGCCAGGGCCTCCTGCCACAAACTCCAGAAGCTGTACCCCTTTGTGCATCTGGTTTTATATGGGTACGAGGGAATCAAACCCCATCCATCAGGCTTTGCAAGCAAGCTGAGCCATCTCTCCATCGTAGTACTTTTTAAAGTGCTGAACTGCATGAAAAAAATTAGCATTGTAGGTGAGTCCTAAAGAACAGGTTCATTTCCACCAGGAGACTAGGTTGGATAGGGAGAAAGCATTTCAATCTTCAGAAAAGCACAAGCAAAAATGGGGAAAAAAATGAGAGAAGGTTGTGTATATTTAGTGTGCTAAATTTTAGCCAAAGGATTAGTGGAAGAAGCTAAGAGTTACTGTGTGATAATGACTGCACATGTGCTCATACTAGTTCATTTATTCATTCAGCTATGACAACCCTTTGACACAGGTGTTAAGTTTTTCAATTTGTAGCTGAGAAAGGAGATAACCTGTTCAAGCTCAGCTAGGAAGAAATAAACTAGATAGAAACTTGGGATAGTTTCCACTTTTTCATTGGAGTATTCAACTAAAAATTTTAATTCTTTTTAAATCTTCTAACCTATTTAAGAATTTCTATCAGAAATATTACAGGGTCTTCAAAGCAAAGTTTAAACAAAGCCTATTTTTTCACTATGAAAATTTACACACACACACACAAAAAATAACACCTAATAAAAAACTGTACAGAAATAAGATCTAAAAACACAAAAGGGTGGGCTAGGCAGATAGATGGCTCAGTGACTAAAGGTGTTTGCTGCTGCTGGCCAGAGTCTGATTCCCCAGTACCCACGAAAAGCCAGATGTACAAAATGGCACATGTGTCTGAAGTTCTTTTGCAGCAGCAAGAGGCCCTGATGTGGACACACTTACTCTCAAATTTAAAAAAAAATTATATATATAAAACATGAATAGCTATATTGTTACTATTACTTTACCTATTTCATAGCAGGTAGGCATCAATAACTAAAAATCAAATTTCACTAGTTTTGAATAAAAAATATGCTGTAAACATAAATTGTAATTTTCATACTTCAGTGCAATTCTAGAACTTAGGAGACCAAGGCAAGATTTGAGTTTGAGGTGAATATGTGTACAAAACAGGATTGAAAGAACACAAACTGGAGTGGGGAAGAACATCTTTTAACAAGTAGAACCAATTGAGTCAACAATTTAGTGTTCTGTGAAGTAGGTTATGGGGCCCACAGCCTGAGCTATTTGACATGCCCTGGCAACTTCCAGTTCTTCCTAGTTTACTGTGCAAGTAGTTACAAGATGCCAAAAAATGAGTGATGGAAAAATATCACCAAATGGGAACTGTTAATAAAATAAAATGTTCACACTTCATTGAAACAAACAAAAAAGACATTTTAAACCTAGTTTATGAAAAAATGGTGATGCTCCTCCCACAAAGGTCATATAGTATCATTGCAACACTGATCATCTGCAAAACCTGCTCCATACACATATGCTGTCTGCAACTCTGGTTCTACCACATTCTCTACTTTAATAAAATACTCTAAGCTTTTCACCTCATCACCTGCATCCTAGCAGTAAGAGCTCTAAACTTACCTGATATCCAACTTAAATGTGGAAATAAAGCCTTCTGCACACATTAGAGAAAATCTACCAACAAGGGAATGACTCTGAACTATGGCAAATTTCCTCCACCGATCCCTATGCAGCCAGAAGTCCTGTTTAGACCATTAAGAAAATTCTACTTGTTATGTTAAATGAAATAGCAAGATACAAAGATAAAAGGTCCAAAAAGTGTCTTCAAATTCCTAAGTTCGCATTAACTTAAAAACATGCACGTCTAAGTGAGAAGCAGGATTTTAAAGTTCCGCTTCCCTGACAGCAGTTTTTTCAGAAAGACTCTGTGACATAGTACAGGTACCATGTGCAGCAGATGCGATGCAGTGTGGGATCATTTACTGCAGAGGCAAACATCTGTAATAGAGTTTTTTGAGTTCTAGGAATATCACTGAAACAGAACAGAGTAAAATTATTCTTAGTCTACATTCATAATACTTTAAAAATCAAGTTAAAGGGACTGGAGAGATGGCATGGTGGGTAAGGCACTTGCCTGCAAAGCCTAACAACCTGGGTTCGATTCCCCAGTACCCATGTAAAGCCAGATACACAAAATGACACTTGCATCTGGAGTTCATTTGCAGTGGCTAGAAGCCCTGTTATGCCCATTTCCTCTCTCTTTCTCTCTCTGTATAAATAAAAATACTTTAATAAGCCAAGTTAAAAATATGGACAGTATAGTGTATAAGTGGGAAGGTACATTATCTCTATCAAAGTAGTATCAACAGCTCTTTGCTGAAAAATTATAAACCTTCCTCACATACTTGCATCATGTCCAAGCACCCAGTAAAATTAGAAATCTGAAGTGTGTGCACGTTGCACACTCTGGTCCCGTTCTGATGACTGCTCCCCACTCTCATCCATGGACTCAAAGGCTCTCATTCACAAGTCTTGAGTTCTGACTGGCCCACTCACTTTTCTCAAAGAAAAATTATGTACTCGCCTGAGCTTTTGCTCACTCAGCCACCCCCACCTTTTTTTCCCAATTTGCTATTCGTCTCTTCACACACCTAGTTGACTCTCCATCCTTCCAGGCATGACTGACATCTTCAAGCCATAAGCCATCTCCTTCTTATATCTATGATCTCTTCTCTATAAAATATACTAAGAACTTAACCATCTAGCTCAAGTTTATTCAAATAAATGTAAGCATTATCTCTACAAAGCATTGTAATTTCTAAAGACTAAAAACTTTGCTCTATCTCTTATTACCTTTTCACATTATGTCCAACAAATGCCAGTGACTTAAAAATCTGGGGTGAGGATAATAGTTTAACAGTTTTAATTATCAGTTAATGGTAGAAAGAGTTCAGTGTTTAACAATTAAAAGCAAAACAAACCAAAGCAAACCCCTCCCCTCAAAACTCAACATCAAAACACCAACATAGAAATATGGGTTTCTAATTATTGTTCTCTAATTAAAAAAAAAAAGAGTAGAGTAGAGTAGAGAAAAGAAAAAGGAACCAGGGGCCTGGGGAGAAGTCTCAGCAATTAAAGGTGTTTACTTGCCAAGCCTGCCAGCCTGAAGTTTGGATTCCCCAGTACACATGTAAAGCCAGATGCACAAAACTGTGCATGTATCCAAGTTTACCTACAATGGCAAGAGGCCCTGGTACATCCATATTCTCTCTTCTTGCAAATAAATGAATTTAAAAAAAAGTAATCATAGGCTTAGAGAGATGATTCAGCAGTTGAAAGCCTTGCTTATAAGACTTGATGGCCTGGGTCCGATTCCCCAGTATCCATGTAAAGCAGATGCAGAGTAGCACATGCATGTGGCTGCAGTGGCAAAAGGCCCTAGCACACCCATTCTCTCTCTCTCTCCCTCTTTCTTTTCTTGCAAATAAATAAGTGTTTTTTAAAAAGGAATCAGGATTCCTTAGAGGAAAAAGCTCATTCTAGGGTTAGTGTAAGGAAAATACTAAATGAGCTTAAGAGTTTCTTAACGTATTAAAAATAAACTGAAAAACAGAATGGGGCATATTGAAAGGACACAGGAACAAATCTGAAAGAGCTCTCAAGAGCCAAAGCTAAAATAATTTCAATAACAAAATAAATATGGTACTGGATTATAAGTTTATACGGTTTTAGTGATTGAACAAATAAATGGGGAGAAATAAGATCTTTGTAAAAGAACTATAATAAGCATAGTATCTCTCCCAACAGCTATAACTTAGATTACACTCCTTTTCAGTAGGAGCTGAAACTAGTTTCCCCCAAATTGTCCATGGAAAGGAAAAAATAACTTTCCACTGGAAAAACCTGGCACAGACCTCCTTAACCCAAAAATGGAGGGTAACAACACTAGTGACATCATGTGGTGACACTGTATCTAAGATTATGTGCTGAAAAGAACACTACACCCTATGGTCTTCTTTCCAAAAACCTGAGACCCAGCACCACTAGAAGAAAAATAAACCCAAATGGAGGGAAATTTTACATCATATCTAATCCATGACTCAAAAACTGTCAAGGAAAACTGTCAGGTCATGAAAACCAAGGGGATTGAGACACTGCTGTAGAGCAGACAAGGAGATCATCTAAGAGCAGTGTGCTGTCCTGGATTGGAGCTGCAACAGCAAAATAATAGAAATCTATCAATTATGGTTTCTGAGTTGACAAATATATGTCACAGTAACATATTAAGTGAAACTAAGATTGGGTAAGACTATTACAAGTCTTTTCTGTAGAACAAAAGTTATTCTCAAATTAAGATTTTCTCAAAACTGCAGAGGGTTTGTATTTAAAAATATGCAAAAGCTTATTTATCAAAAATCAGAAAACTAGTTTTCAATACTTACAGGCCAGAGACTAATAATGTGCAATCGGTTTCCCTTTCCTGCATTAGCAAACCTGTCCCATACCTACAGACTCATCTCAAGTCTTTTGACTGAAAAAGATTATGAGGAACAAGCTTGAAATTGGAATAAAATTTGAATGTATGAATATCTATGAATGGCATCTCAAAATTTTAGGAATCAATTCTTATTTCTAGGTATTTGAGTCTCAGGAGGGTTTAAAATTTTTTATAGCGGGTTAAAAAAATAAACCTTGAGCCAAAAAGACGGCTCAGAGGTTAAGGCACTCAAAGCCCAAGGGTTTGATTCCCCAGTAGCCACATAAAACCAGATGCACAACGTGGCACATGCATCTGGAGTTCCTTTGCAGTGGCTAGAGGCCCTGGTGCATCCATTCTCTCTTTCAAATACATAAATGAATAAATAAAATTTAATAAAATCTACCTTGCTCTGGGCATGGTGGTGCATTTCTATATTCTTCAGGTTGAGACAAAAAAACGAAAGTTCAAGAAAAGCCTGGGCTACATTTTGAGTGAGTCTGGGCTACACAGCAGTATCCTACCTCACCAAACAAACAACATAAAAATCTAAACAGGGCTGGAGCGATGGCTCAGCAGTTAAGGCACTTGCCTGCAAAGCCTAATGACCTGGGTTCAATTCCCCAGGACCCTCGTAAAACCAGATGCACAAAGTGGCACATGCATCTGTAGTTTGCAGAGATTAGAGGTCCTGGTGTGCCCGTTCTCTCTTTCTCCCTCTCCCATCTCTCCTTTGCGATATTTTTAAAAATCCAAACAAAAGCAAAACAATGAAACCTTGTCAGTATCATATATTCCCATTTAACAAATAAGAAATTTTGGTATTATAAGGAGCTTTAAAAAAAAAAAAGTCTAAGCCGGGTGTGGTGGCGCACGCCTTTAATCCCAGCACTCGGGAGGCAGAGGTAGGAGGATTGCTGTGAGTTCAAGGCCACCCTGAGACTACACAGTGAATTCCGGGTCAGCCTGGGCTAGAGCAAGACCCTACCTCAAAAAACCAAAAAAAAAAAAAAAAAAAAAAAAAAAAAAAAAAAAAAAAAAAAAAAAAAAAAAAAAAAAAAAAAAAAAAAAAAAAGTCTAATCTAAAAGCCCTTTGATAGAGGTGACCCAGAAACTGGCTAACATGTACAAGAGATTAAGATACCTTAGTATTAATATCAATTTCATATTTAATATTAAATTATATATAAGCTAAGAATGTCTTAGCTAAACAAGTTATATAGCCATTCTAGTTAAACATTTGAGAAAGTTTCACTGTTATAGAGGACACACTATGATGCACTTTCTGCCAATTAGACTCTTAACAGAATCCAAAATATAGGTCTCATATACAATACAAACGGTAGTAATAAAGTGCTATACTTATTATAATGGTCTATAAAACCTAAGTCATTAGAAATAATGATACTGAGGTGAGCATCATGGTGCAAGCCTGCAATCCCAGCATGTGGAAGTAGAGGCTGGAGGGTCAGATGTTCAGTCACCCCTGGCTACACAGTGAGTCTGAAGCCAGTCTGGGCTACGAGAGACCCAGTCCTAGGCACAATCACAAAGGAAATAATGATGCTGTGTACAGAAGAATGATTATAAGCAATGACTTGTAATGTAATTCATACTAAAGATACACCCATAAATAATTCAATTGTCTCTGTAGTAACACACTTTAAATCTGGTTCCATAAGATATGCAAATAGCTACAAATAAAATAAATGTAATATAATCCATATACTCCATGACAAAATGAACTTTTATTCATAAAACATCTATTTTCTGACAAGTAGACAGATGTTTTATTAAATCTACATATTGAAAGGTTTTCAGTTTTCCTGTAAGTTTCCCAGTACAGTTAAGCTAGCCTACATTTCAGAATGTAGGTGACAGTCAACACAAGCTCTGCTGTTGACCTTCACTGCCACACACACTAAGCCACCGATACTACGAGAAAAAGTAGAAAACTAGCACAATCAAAAAGTCAGTAGTTTAAGCACAGCATTTCAGTTATGTTTTAGACTGTGCTCACTCTATTAAGCAGAAAAAGGACTTAATATTAGCCACAATTTAAAGGTACAGTATATTCTGTGCTAATAAAAATGAAAAACAAGGGGGGTGGGTTGGGACAGAAAACAGTAATGCTAAGTTTTACTTTAACTCCTGCTACATCTCATGGTTGAATCATGTGATACCTATGACAAATCTTTAATATAAAAACCCCAAAGTGTTATCTCAAATTTTAGTCAATGTCATTAAGGACTTAACCACCTCATTAATTGACCTAAACATTTTGTTTTATTTGTCAATTCCTTCCTCTTTCCAACAACTCATATATTCTATATAGCAAGATTTCAGAATAACAACTTTCTGTTCATTCTTATGTACTCTACAGAGTCAAACCGTCAAATGCAGAGAAAACAATGAAAATATCACCCTTTGAACTACCAAGCTACATTCAAGAGACAATTCCAAGTTCAGAGGGGCTGGGGAGATGGGGAGAGGCAATATAAAAACCTCTTAAAATGTAGAAGAAATTAGACTTAGTTTAGTTTTCTTTAACATCCTCTTTAATAAGACATTACAGCACACAACTGAAGCCCCAAGTGTGTCAGTTAAACATGGGGATGTATACTCACATGAAGAGAATGGAAATGAGTTTAATCTTAACCCCATTCCTTTTGGCAACTAACGTAAATACAGAATACAAACAAACCAATTCTCTATCCATGTATTTTATATCAGGTCTTTGAAGACACCATAACAGTTTTTAAACAAACTTTGCTCTGATCTGTTAAAGAATCTTCAAATTAAATAAATGTTTAAGACTTGTAATTTTCTCTTTATAGCAGATTTAACTCAAATGCAAAAAGGGGACTGCACTAATATTCCCCATTTAAAGAATGAATGTCTTATGTAAGATCAATCCAACTACTCCCTTTCACTGAGATATAGAGTTAAATATGGTGTCTTCAGCTGCTTATAAAATAGTTAAATCCAAGAACAAAAAGCTTTTATTCCGAATTACAGTCAGTAAAATAAATGAGGGGGAAAAAACAAAACTTGTAAATGGGCTTTAAATGACTTGTTACTAAAAATAAACATACATATGCTCGAAGCACTTTCAAAGACTTTTAAATTGTAGTTTAACCAGAACTGCTGTAAATTCCACAATCAGGTAAAATTCTAGTCATCAACACATTAGGAAACAATAGGCATTGAATCTGAAACAGGAAATTAAATACATGAAACCAAAGGACTGTACCTTAAAATAAAGGTCCAGAGATAAGAGTTACTAAGAAAGTATGAGCAATGAAGCTTTTCCTTGCAAGCATCTTACTTTAAACTTATGGTGGAGACAACAAGGTGGGCAGAATATACGAAGCTACAAAAGCTGTTCTGAGTTACTGCGGAGAGGGGTGCACTTGTCCTCCACAGGACAGATATGCAGCTCAAAGCAGTTCCTGTGATTCTTAGTGCTTTTCCTACCACTTCATCTCAAAATGTTACAGCAGGTTCGCAATAGTCAACAAAGAAAATTAAAAGAACATGAAAACTGGTCTTGCTTAGTGGGCAGAATTGATCATATCAAGCTTAACAAAACCATTTCCCCATCATTATTGCCAAAAGAATGTGAATATTGGCCTTCTTTAATACTTTGCTAGTTCAGATGGAAGTCATATTGTACAGTCTTTGATTTTAGGAACTAACACTAAGTAAATTCCTGAAATCCTAAAATCAAGGTTTCACTTGAAAGAAAAGGGGAGAGTAGTCTAGGAATTACCAGCCACAAGTCATTCCAATCTTTCTGCTAAATGCAAAAATTCATTCACAAAAATCAATGAAATAGTAACTTTCAAAAATTATCATTCAATTTTAAAGAACATGGACAATTTGCCAAAAATCTAGTATAATTTATAAAATATAGATCTTTACCAGTTCACATTTGTTCCATCATATTTCTCTGTTAAACAATAGACCCAGTGACTATGTCACTATGGCATATCCTTTAGAACTTAATCTTTCAAAAGGGCTACTGACAATCTAATCACTTTTATCAATTTCTCAGTTCTCAGGTAGAGCCAGTTCATGGAGCAAGTTTAAATATTCTAACTTCAAACCCGGGAAGTGATCAGAGGTGGGCAATGACACCTAACTGCAATATACTAGGGCAGCAGACAAGCCATTTTTCAACCTCGATCATCAGCTGCCAATAAAACCATGTGCACAGTTTTAATGAACGAGTCTGCTCTAGCTTAACAAACCTGCCACTGAGCTGAGAAAGGGGGAGAACTGCACTTGCAATTCTAGCTGATGACTCCATTAGCTTTTGATAATAGTAAGGCAAATTATAAGGAAAGTTAGAACAGAATCTTTAGAACCATTTATCCTGGGATGTTGTAAAATCAGAGTACTACTTTATTAAATGAGTTATTTTACACAATATGAACATCAATATAATTACAATTGTAAAAAAATTTTTATAACAAGGATGGACTGATTTTTTCAGATTTCCAAATCAGAGTCAACTGTACATTTACACAGAATTGTCTTTGCATGAAGCCCAAAAGGGAACAGCATAAAAATGAGTGTGTCTGTA
>PVHP010051574.1:0-11392 GCA_004024765.1 Zapus hudsonius | reverse complement strand
GTGTGGTGTGACCGCATGTGCAGAGTGCACACGTGTGTTTAGATCCAAGCTATAGGGTGAGCTTTGCCAGAAACACTTCAAATTCATGACACGTTGCATTTTGAAATTTTTTTTGCTCATTGAATATTCAGAAACCTTTTTCTGTTACCAAATTATTTGTGACCCCATGTGGCATAGAAACCCATACTTCAGGGCTGGGATGATGGCTCAGTGGTTAAAGGTACTTGTTACCAAAACCTGCCATCCCACATTCAATTCCCCAGGGCCACATAAAGCCAGATGCACAAAGTAGTGCCTGTGTCTGGAGTTTGTTGAGATGGAAGGAGACCCTGGCATCATGCCCATGTGTTCTCTCTCTCTCTCTCTCTCTCTCTCTCTCTCTCTCTCTCTCCCCTTGCAAATAAATAAATAAAAATTAAAAGTATTCAAAGAAACCTACAGTGTAGGGCTGGGGAGATGGCTCAGTGGGTAGTGTTGCTGCCCAAGTATGAGGACTTGATTTTGATCCCAGCAGCCATGTGAAATGCCAAGCGTGGTGGGATGTGCCTGTCGCCTAAACTCATTAACTAACTGGTCTAGGTAAATCGGTGACCTCTGGGTTCAGTGAGAGACCGTCTGGAAGCCAACTATGGTGGTGACATCTTTAGTTCCAGCATGAGGGAAGCTGAGGCAGGAGGATCGCCATGAGTTTGAGGCCATTCTGGAGCTAAAGAGTGAGTTCAAGGTCAGAGTGGGCTAGAGTGAGAGCCTGTCTTGAAAAAACTGAAAATAGCTGGGCATGGTGGCCCACATCTTTAATCCTAACAAAGGTAGGAGGGTGGCTGTGATTTCTAGGCCAGCCTGGGCTAGAGTGAGACCTTACCTCAAAAGCGAACAAACAAACAAACAAACACACCCCCTCTCCCAAAAAAACCAACTAAACAAAAAGACAGAAAGTAAAGAAAAAGAAACTCTAGGAGCTGGGGAGATGGCTCAGTAGAGAAAGGCACCTGCTTGCAAAGCCTGCTGGCCTGGGTTCAATTCCCCAGCCAACCATATAAAGCTGGATTCACGAAGTGGCACGTGTGTCTGGAGTTCATTTGCAGTGGTAAGAAGTTCTGGCTCTCTCACTGTCTCTGCCAAGCTGTGGTCTTAGCCTACAGCACCCATAAGCTTATTGGCAACTGGCTTCTGTTTTCTGGTTTGTCTGTGTGTACACATGTTAGTGACGGCCATCTGCCTCCTTTGAGACAGGGTCTCCCATTAGCTTGGAACACTGATTAGACAACGCTGTGTGGCCAGTAAGCCCCAGGGGTCCTCTGTCCACCTCCCCGCTGCTGGGATTAAAGGCTCATGTCACCACCCCCAAGCTCAGGTCCTCATGCTTGCCTGACAAGTGCTTGTCCTATTGAACTGTCTCCCCAGGTCTGACTTCTGTGTTCTTGTGGTGCTGGGGAACAGCATCCAGGGCCTTGGGAACCTCAGGCAAGTGTGGTAGCACTGAGCCCTGCCTTGGCCTAGCAAAGGATGCTCTGTGCATTTGCACAGACAAAGGGACACTGGAGACATAAGGAAGGGCCTAGCTTGTGCAAAGTCCTAGGTTCAATCTACAGTACTGCAAAATAATGACAGTGTTAGTAATCTAATATAGTAATCCTTTAAAAACTTACTTTATATGTATATGTATTTTTTAATTTTTTTACAGTTTTTTTTAAGTATTTGATTTTTTTGAGGTAGGGTCTCACTCTAGCCCAGGCTGACCTGGAATTCACTCTGTAGTCTCAGGTGGCCTCGAACTCACAGTGATCTTCCTACCTCTGTCTTCTGAGTGCTGGGATTAAAGGCATGTGCCACTATGCCCAGTTTAAAAAATAGTTTTGCTGGGCGTGGTGGTGCCAGCCTTTAATCCCAGCACTCGGGAGGCAGAGGTAGGAGGATTGCCGTGAGTTCAAGGCCATCCTGAGACTACAGAGTGAATTCCAGGTCAGCCTGGGCTAGAGCGAGACCCTACCTCGAACCCCCCCCAAAAAAAATAGTTTTAATTAGTTTATTTGAGAGATGGAGAGTGAGTATGGACATGCCAGGACCTCCTCCTGCTACAAATGAACTCCAAATGCATGCTCCACTTTGTGCATCTGGTTTTACTTGGGTACTGGGGAATAGAACCCAGGTCTTTAGGCTTTGCAGGCCAGCACCTTAACCACTGAGCCATCTCTCCAGCCTTCTGTGTTCATATCTTAATGTATAGGATATGTGTGTTGATGGGCATGTGAATGCAGGTGGCGGTCCGAGGACAACCTCGGGGTGTCTCCTTCCACCTTTGTGAGACAGGGTTTTGCTGCTGTTTGGGCCAGTCTAGGTAGCCCACGAGCTTCCCCTTCTCCTGCCTCCCCCTCCCATAGTAGGCATGTTGGTATCACAGACACATGAGCCACTTTGTATTGGTTTTATGTGGGTACTGGGGAATTGAGCTAATGCCAGCAGGCTTTGCAAGCCTTTAACTGCTGAGCCATGTCCCAGCCCATCCATCAGAATCTCATGAGAGGTCACCCTCATCTATGCAGACTGCCACTGCCTGAAATGTTGATAGATTGATGACTGTGTGGTACATGTATGTGTGTGCGTGCATGATTGTGTGGTGCATATATGTGTGTACATGTGTGTGCATGCATGATTGTGTGGTACGTGTATGTGTGTGCATGCATCTGGAGGTCAGAGGTTGATGTTGTCTTCCTCAATCCCTGTCCACCTTATTTTCTGAGACAGGGTCTCCCCTGAACCTAGAGCTTAATGATGTTTGCATTGCTGGTCAGCAAGCCCTGCCTCCCAACGCTGGGATTACAGGTGGGCGCAGGGAATCTGAACTCATAGTTACATGACAAGATTTTAGCTACTGAGCCATCTCCCCAGTCCCCTCTTTTATTAATTAATTTATTTTTTAAGAAACATACCCTATTGAGGACCCTTGAAGAAAGAAGTTCAGGCATGGTAATACCTGTAATCTCAGCACATGGGATATGGAGGGAGGACCATCATGACTGTAAACCCCAGCCTGGGCTCCAGAGTGAATTTAGGGCCAGTCTGGACTATGGAATGAGTCCGAACCATTCTGGGCTTCATAGTGTGTTTTGGGTCAGCTTGGGCTATATAGTGAGTTTAAAGTCAGGCTCCTTGATATTTTTTTTTTTTGGCTTTTATTTTTATTTATTTATTTATTTTGTTTGTTTGTTTTTTTCGAGGTAGGGTCTCGCTCTAGTCCAGGCTGACCTGGAATTATGTAGTCTCAGGGTGGCCTTGAACTCACAGCAATCCTTCTACCTCTGCCTCCCGAGTGCTGGGATTAAAGGCATGCTCCACCATGCCTGGCTTTTTTTTTTGAGGTAGGGTCTCGCTCTAGCCCAGGCTGACCTGGAATTCACTATGTAGTCTCAGGGTGGCCTCATACTCACAGAGATCCTCCTACCTCAGCCTCCCACCACTGTGTCACCATACCCACCCCACCCAGACTCCTTGATTTTAAGAGAGACTGAGTTTAGGGGTGTAGTTCAATGATAGAGTCTTTGCCTAGCATGTACAAGATTCCACCACAAAAAAATTGTACTAGGAGAGAGACATAGTGAGTGTATGGGCATCCCAGGGTCTCTTGCTACCACGAACGAACTCCAGACTCACAAGCCACTTTGGATGGCTTTACCTGGGCACTGAACCAGCAGACTTTACCCCAGTGTAGGGCTTCAAACTAGGCAGGCACTCTGCCTGAGCTCATTTTGATTTCTTTGTTTCTGGCTAGAGATAGAACCTGGGCTTTGCACACTGCATCTGCCCTCAGCTCCTAGCCTCTGACTTGCTTCCTTCTCTCAGAAACGAATGTGTTGCCCCAAGCCTGCATTTCACAACCTCACTGTCTGCGTTTCCCTGCTTCCAATGTGCCCGTCTTGTCCACCCAGGATGGTGGCTGCTGAGGTGCGAAAACAGGTGTCCCGGGAACGCAGTGGCTCACCACATTCCAGCAGACGTTCTGGTGGCAACGTGGGGGTGAGTCTCTACCCCACTGCTAACATTGTCCCCTTCTGGTGCTCAGATGCTTTGTGCCCTGTCCTGTCCTGTAGGGAAACAGCAGACAGAGTCCTGCCATTATAGGGGACTGGAGGGATCCCTGAGCAGATGCCAGGTGTGTCCTGCGGGTGGTCTGCTGAGGACTCCTGCTTCCTCGACCACCCAGATGTGGCCAGAGCTGGGGGATGGGAGTGACTTCCTGCTGCCCTGGGGAAGAGGAGGGGCCATTCCTGGACTGGGGCCTCCGGAATTGTCTTCCTTCCACCATTAGATTCTTTCCCTGTGGACACCAGGGTGTGATTTCCTTCCTGAAGCCCTAGAGGGAGGGGTGGGGCCCGCCAAGCTGCTGTGGAAAGTCTGAGGTCTCTGTCTCCCACAGCTCCTCCTCCAGACCCCTCCATGGCTCCCACCACCCTTGCCACCCCTGCCCTGTCCCGGCTCTCAGCTTCCTCACGAGGGGGTTCACCACATTGCTCCAACCCAGGTCCCCCTGACGGAGGTCATTGAGCCTCTGGACTTCGAGGATGTCCTCCTGAGCCGGCCCCCAGAGGTTGAGCCTGGTCCCCTCAGGGACTTGGTGGAATTTCCAGCTGATGATTTGGAGCTGCTCAGGCAGCCTCGAGAATGCCGCACCACGGAGTCTGGGATCCCAGAGGACGGGTGGGTTCTGCTCCACAGCCCTCTCCTCCTCGAATCCCACACCCCAAATCCAGTGCCAGGCTCCTGGGTGCACTGTGTGGCTTTGGACAAACCATTCTCCCTCTCTGAGATTCCGTCTCTACATCTTTATATTGTGGAAAGTATTTTTATTTATTTACTTGCAAGGAGAAAGAGAGAGAATGAATGGGTACCAGCCAGGGACTCTTGCAGCTGCAAATGAACTCCAGATGCATGTGCCACCATGGACATCTGTTTCATGTGGATGCTGGGCTCTGCAAGCACCCTTAAGCACTGAGCCACCTCCTCAGCCTGTTGGTGTTTGTTGTTGCTTTTTTTGTCCAACTTATTTGCATGTATGTTGGTGCGTGTTCACGTGTGAGTGCAGTCACGTGTGGAGGGAGGTCAGAGGACAGCTTTCAGGTCGGTCCTCGCCATTCCACCTCATTCGAAGCAGGGGTTCTCTCTGAATTCTCGCTCTGATGTGCTCAGCTGTGCTTGCCTGGAGCCTCCGGGAAATTCTCACAGTAAGCATGCTGGCCTTACAGAATCCCACATGGCTTCAAGCTTTTTGTGTGGGACCAAGTCCTACTCCAGCTTGAGCCGTAAGCTCTTTACCCGCCAAGTCACCCTCCCAGTCCTTTAAAATGTTTTTATTTATTTATCTGCACATCAGGGCTGCTTTCTGCTGCAAAGGAGCACCAGAAAATTGTGCCACCTTTTGCATCTGGCTTACATTCTGGCTGGAGAATTGAATCCGGGCAGCAGGTTTGGCAAACAAGCCTTAACCGGAGCCATCACCCCAGCCCCACCCCCCTAGGCTTACACCAAAGCCTAGCCTGGTCTTGAACTTGCAGCGATTTTCCTGCCCCAGCCCTCTTGCGCTGGGATTGACAGTTCTATTCTCCTGGGCTATAGGGAACCTCCCGTTGGGTCCTGCCTCTTCTTAGCCTCATTGTATTTTGCCACAGAAAACTGGACGCCCAGGCGAGGGCTGCGGTGGAGATGTACTCGGAGGATTGGATCATTGTGCGGAGAAGGTGGGTGTGACTGGAGCAGGTCACTCCAGAGGCCGAGTCAAAAGGCTGGGTTTAATCCTAAAGGGCTAAGCCGGGCGTGGTGGCGCACGCCTTGAATCCCAGCACTCGGGAGGCAGAGGAAGGAGGATCGCCATGAGTTCAAGGCCGCCCTGAGACTACATAGTGAATTCCAGGTCAGCCTGGGCTAGAGTGAGACCCTACCTCGAGAAAAAAAAAAGGGCTGGCTGATTTTTGCAGTTGGTCCTCCTGTTTATCTGCCCAGTATCCCTGCCAGGGTAGCTGGACCTCTTTCCTTAGGGCACAAGGATGGTTGATGGCCTGGTAGGCTTCATGTGGTCTCCCCAGATAGGCCACTGTGTAGGGAGTTCTCTGCACCGTCACCTGCTTAGTTACAGCCCACCCTCTGCCTAGGTACCAGCACCTGAGTGCGGCATACAGCCCCATCACCCCAGAGACTCAGCGAGAGCGACAAAAGGGCCTCACTCGCCAGGTCTATGAGCAGGATGCTTCTGGAGATGAGAGGTCCAGCCCTGAGGACATGGTGAGGGATCCTTTGGATGAACAGCTGTTGGGTCCGAAAGATGACCCTTTCAGCCTTGAGCCCAGTGAATGAAATATGTCTTATGACTGAAGTTAGGAGTGAGAATTCTGCACATTTAGTGAGTCCTAAAGGCTTGATGCTTGTCTTCTTGCCTCCTGTCAGTGAGGGCCAGCAGTCCATCCACTCCGCAAAGGCACAAGAGTCAGTGTGTTGAGCCTGTGTTCTGTTACCAACATTATTGAGCATCCACTGTGTCCAATAATCATAGTGTTGCTTCCATTGCTGTTTCCAGAGTAGATGTGAAGCAGGCTTTAGCTCTGAGCTGGGCGGCATCAGCCAGGCTAAGCCTCAGTGGTCAGCCTAGGAGCCCGCCTGCCCCCGGCCATGTAAGCAAGAAGGTCCTTTGTGTTCCTTTTGGCAGAGAAAGGGCACCTGTGGGGTGGGGAGCTACTGGGACAGAAGTTTCTAGAGAGGTCTACCAAGCTCCCAGGTGGCCCTTGGAGAGGTGAGCTCCTGTCCGCCCCTCAGCGTAGGCGCAGCAGAGCGCTCAAGGCTCGCCCTTGCAGGATGGCTCCCGGCGCTGCTCGGGCTCCTCCGAGGACACCCCTCGGAGCAGTGGTGCCTCTGGCATCTTCGACCTGAGGAACTTGGCCGCAGACTCGCTGCTGCCCTCGCTGCTGGAGCGGACGGCCCCCGACGACGCGGACCGACGAAACGAGGCTGGGCGGCGACAGCACCGCGCCCGCGCCCTGCTCACCCTGTTCCCAGCGCCTGATGAGGTGGGTGCCCGCCGCTTACAGTCTTGGATGAGCCCACCCACATGCCCACCATTCACTCAGCCAGCACTTGCCATATGCCTGTGGCACACTGCTCTTGCACACCCACATGCATACCTATATCCTATATACACACCTATATGCATACCTATATCCCGTATATGCCTACATGCATACCTATATCCTACATTTACACCTATATGCATACCTATGTCTTATATATATATATGTATGTATATATATACACCTATATGCATGCCTATATCCTATATATACCTATATGCATACCTGTATCATATATATACACACACATGTATGCATACCTATATCCTATATATGCTTATATGAGTACCTATATCCTATATATACACCTATATGCATATATATATCATATGTACACACCCATATGCATACCTATATCCTATATACACACCTATATGCATACCTATATCCCGTATATGCCTACATGCATACCTATATCCTACATTCACACCTATATGCATACCTATGTCCTATATATATGTATATATATATATACACCTATATGCATGCCTGTATCCTATATATACCTATATGCATGCCTGTATCATATATATATACACACACATGTATGTGTACCTATATCCTATATATACTTATATGAGTACCTATATCCTATATATACCTATATGCATATATATATCATGTATACACCTATGTGCATACCTATATCCTATATATACACCTATATGCATACCTTTATCCTATATATACACCTATATGCATACCTATATCCTATATATACACCTTATATGCATACCTATATCATATATATAGCTGTATGCATACCATATCATATATATACACCTATATGCATACCTATAGCCTATATATACACATGTATGTATACCTATATCCTATATATGCCTATATGAGTACCTATATCATATATATACACCTATATGCATATCTATATCATATATACACACCTATATGCATACCTATAAACTATATATATACCTATATGTACACCTATATCCTACATATATATACCTATATTTGTACATATATCCAGTCATTTCTTAAAATATTTTTATTTATTTGAGAGAAGGAGAGTGTATGGGCACTCCTGGGCCTCTTGCCACTGCCACTGAACTCCAGACACATGTGCTACTTTGTGCATCTGGTTTTAGGTGGGTACAGGGCCAGCAGGCTTTGCCAGCAAGTGCCCTTAACCACTGAACAATCACCCCAGTTCTATTCAGCTATTTATTTGGTACCTAGTATATATATTTTTTCTTCATTAAATTTTTTAAACTTTTTATTAATAGCTTCTATAATTATAGACCACAAATCATTATGATTCCCTCCCCACCTTCCTTCATATCTCTTCCCCCTCTCAATTAGTCTCTGTTTTGTTTTGGTGTCATCATCTTTTCCTCCCATTATGTGTAGGTTTATCAGGCACTGTGAAGTCATGAATATCAAGGCCATTGTATGTCTGGAAGTTTCCATTGCAAGCAGTCCTACCCTTTGACTCTTACAGTCTTTCTGCCACCTCTTCCACAATAGACCTGAGCCTCAGGAAGTGTGACAGAGATGTCCCAGTGCTGAGCACTCCACTGTCACTTCTTCTCAGCACTATGGTGTCTTTTGAGTTATCCCTGTGGTCACCACCATCTGAAAAGAGAAGCTTCTCAAGCCAAAAGTGAGAGTAGCATTATTATGTGGGTATGCTTATTACAAGTGCTTATAAGGCAGTTTGGTGGCCATAATATATATATTTAGCCAGACAGCAGCAGGTGTTACTCCCTAGGGTTCATGACCTCCCCCACCATAGGCTTTTGCTAGGTCTTCAGTACTAGATATGTATTCCCTCCAGTGGAGTGGCCTCTAGTCCAATTAGATAGCAGTTGGTTTCCCCCACAATAGACATGCCACTATTGCCCCAGTTGGCATTTGGCCAGTTTGAAGGCTCACAAGGTCCACTGCTGTTCACCACCATCGATGACTTCTCTCTCCCGTAGGGCTGCAGGCAGCCATAGCTTTTTCCAGCTCTCTGTCAGCTGGGTAACAGGGAGGAGGTTTCCAGCTCAGCTCCAGCTTGATTTCTCAGTGACCTGCAGCCCAAGCATGTGTGGTCGTCAGAATAGGGTCTTATCATCTCGTTCTGGTGGGCACCCAAGAGCCTTGGCAATGGCCTGTAAAGTTTTCAGGGTCTCGGGAACGTCCCTGGCCAACAACTCACTGGAAGGTACCCAATCTCTGACATTGAAGTTTTTCTAGTAACAGTCTATGGCTGTGGGTGTGTCGTTATCCAAAGAAGTGGGTTATGAATAATGACTATTCATAACATTAATCCTCTGTTCATTTACTTACATATATAATACCCTCTCCTTAAGTCTCCCCTCTCCTCCCGCCCTCACAGCCCCTTCTAGCTTTCTGGCATCTGCTACTGACTTTCACTTCATCTCACAAATCTAAAACATTTGTAGCGAGGATCCACATCTGAGAGAGAACATGTGGCCTTTTGCTTTCTGGGCCTGAGTTACCTCACTTAGTATGATCCTTTCCAGATCCATCCATTTCCCTGAAATTTTCATAATTTCATTTTTCTTTCCTACTGAATAGAAATGAACCACATCTTCCTTATCCATTCCTCAGTCGAGGGACATGTAGGCTGGTTCCATTTCCTACCTATTGTAAACAGAGCCACAATAAACATGGAAGAGCGAGTATCTCTAAGGTAGTGACTCGAGTCATTAGGATGTATGCCAAGGAGTGGTGTAGCTGGGTCATGTGGTAAATCTATTTTCAGCTGTCTCAGGAACCTCCACACTGCTTTCCACAGTGGCTGTACCAGTTTACATTCCCGCCAGCAGTGTAGAAGGTTCCTCTTTTTCCTCATCCTCGCCAGCATTTATTGTCATTTATTTGCTTGATGGCAGCCATTTTGACAGGATCCAGTATATATTTTTCTAAATTTTTTTTTGGGGGGGTGGATTTGAGGTAAGGCCTCACTCTAGCCCAGGCTGACCTGAAATTCACCATGCAGTCTCAGGATGGCCTTGAACTCATGGTGATCCTCCTACCTCTGCCTCCTGAGTGCTGGGATTAAAGGTGTGCGCCACCACACCTGGCTTTTAACCAGCATTTGTTGAGTGCTTTCTATATATGCCAATGCTTAGCCGACCAAATTTTAGTTTGTACCTGTTGTATACCTCTGTACTTTTCTGGACCAACACACATAACTGTATAATTGATGCCATGGGTATAGCCAAGTGAGGAGGAGGAAAGTGTTCCATATGGGGAACAGCATTTGTGAAGGTTCAGAGGCAAGGCACTAAAAGAAGATTCAAGATGGCATTTAATCCCAGCACTCGGGAGCCAGAGGTAGGAGGAGTTCAAGGCCCCTTGAGTTCCCTGTGAGTTCAAGGCCAGCCTGAGACTACATAGTGAATTCCAGGTTATCTTGTGCTACAGCAAGACCCTACCTCAAAAAGAAAAAAAGAAGAAGAAGAAGGTGAAGAAGGTTCATTGGGCTGTGGGGTAAGGTGAGCTGATTTTGGGACTAGGTATTCCAGGCCCTGGGGAACACAGCCTTCCTCTTGACAGGATGAGGCTGTGGAGCGCTGTAGCCGCCCGGAGCCACCCCGAGAGCACTTCGGACAGAGGATCCTAGTGAAATGCCTGTCACTCAAGTGAGTCAGCTGACCTGCCCTCCCCTTCCCCACCTGAGGGCATCACGTGCTTTCTTTCCCCTGCAGGTTCAAGTGAGAGTGATGCCTCTGTGGACAGGCACGAGACTTCCCTTTGCATGTTTTCCTTTGCTTGTGTGTGTTCGCGAATGCATGTGTGCGTGGAGGCCAGAGGTCCTTGATTGCCTTCATGCTAGTCTTTGAACTCTCTCGAGGCTGGCGGGCAGCGAGCCTCAGAGGTTCCCTCTTTCCACCTCCTCGGCGCTAGGATTGCAGGCATGGATCTGGGCACTGAGGATCCAAACTCAGGCCCTCAGACGCGTGGGGGTGTGCGCCTGTTTCTACGCATGTGAGCATATGTGTAGAGGCCACTGGCTGACCTTGGGCAGCGTCCTTGACCACTCTGTTTCCTGAGGGTCTCTCTCTCTTGAACCCAGAGTGTGCCGCTTGAGCTACTCCAGCTGGCTAGCTTGTCCCACGGAGCCTGTCTCCACCTCCTGAGCACTGGGGAAGCAGTGCTTGCCTCCCTACCACCTAACATTTATTTGGGGATATAAACTTGGGGCCTCACCTTTGCATGGCAAGTACTTTACCCAATGAGCCATCTCCCCTCCCCCTTCTTAGTATTTTAAGCTACAGATTTTTTCTTTTTTTTTTTTTTTTTTT
>PVHP010051573.1:0-11401 GCA_004024765.1 Zapus hudsonius | reverse complement strand
TATATATATATATATATATATATATATATATTAACTTTTCATCCCACTTTCATTTAATGCCAAGACTCCATGATTTTAAAGGATGATAGGGCCATTTTCATATAACTCTGAATTTTTAAAATGTTTATATGTTTTGATATAAAGCCAGCCAATTGTTTTGGTGTTGGTTCTTTTGTGTTGATTGAGAACCAAGAGCACTGAAATTATTCCTGGGATCCCTAGATTGCTTGGGATGACAAGTAATTTTGCATGAGACAAGGTCTTTCAAGGAAATTTAGTAGAGTGTGCATAGGGATTTAAAGCACGTAGATCTGTGAGCTGAGAGACCTACATAATCCCTGCCTAGGACAAGAGAGATTTGATTTAATAAATGCTGATTTTCACTTTGTAAATAGAGTCAACCTCTCCTCTACTGGGGATGCCAAGGTAATGTGAGCCCCAGGCTGATCTGCATATTTTAAAGTTATCAAACTCTTTCAGCTAGAACAACTGTCAGGTGTGTCCCTAGAAAGATGTTTCAGCTCAAGAAAGAAAGAAATTAAATTCAATATATCCCTTATTTTTATTATCTGGAAATATATAATGTGCATGGTAATCAGTTTGTATTTGTTTTAAATATATATATTTAAAAGCACTGCACTATAATTTGCATTGGCCACATTCAGTGTAATTTTTCCTATGACAAAAAAATACCTTAAATATTTCTTAGATTTTTTTCCTCTTTGTGTGAGTTCCTGTATTTCCAAAGCTTTATAAAGACACAATTCTACTAAAGCATTTGCTGATTTAATAAACACTATGTAAAATCTGACTATGCACCAGGGTCTGTGTTAGGGAATTTTAATAAATTATTAGAATCCTAAAGTAGAATACGAGATATAGGATACATCCAGTAAAAATTTGCCTTCTTGTAGAGTATAAAATCACAATCTACTTTCTCTTGCTTGTTCTCTGTCTGTCTGTCTCTCTCCCTTCATTCCTCTTATATGTGGAAACACACACTTAGACAGAGGTTTAAAGTTTGTATTCAACTCTCCCCTATTTTTCTTTGTTTTTAAAGATAGGGTCTCACTCTAACTCAGGCTGACCTGGGATTCACTATGTAGTCCCTGGCAGGCTTCAAATTCACAGTGATCCTCCTACCTCTGCCTCCTTAGTTCTTAGATTAAAGGCTTATGCCACCATGCCTGGTTCTTGCTCACTTTTTAATATGTAGTGTACAGATGCATCAATATAAATACTTTTACCAATACCTGAATGTGTGTGCAAAACCATGTATAGATGCTTATGTGGAGATTAATTAAATAAGATAAATTTTATAATTGTCAATTACAACCTAAATCATATGTTTTTTCACGTGTGAGGCTGTTGTTGTCAGCTGTCTCATTGCTGTGACAAAGAACCCTTTAAAAGTTGCTGATGGGAGGAATGGGTTTATTTTGGATTTAAAACTTGAGGAAAAACTCCATGATGGCTTGAGAAATGATGCTTTGAGCAGAGGGTGGATATCACCTTCACCACAGCAGGTGGTAAACAACAACAAGAAAGGGAGACAAACACTTGCAAAAGGAAGCTGGCTGAAACCCCCATAAGCTCACCCCCAACAACACACCTCCAACAAGGTTCCAATTCCAAAATTGCCATCAGCTAGGGCTCAAGCATTCAGAACACCTAAGTTTATGGGGGAAAGCTGAGTCAAACCACCACCTTCCGACCCTGCCCCCCACAAACTAATAACCATGCACATTGTAAATTGTAATGCACTCAGCCCAACTCCAAAACGCCATATATTTTTATCAATCTCAATGATGTTCAAACATTCCCATAGTTCAAGGTGTTTAAACAGAGACGTTAGATGAAAAAGAAACAAAAATGAAGACACAAATAAACATTCACACTGCAAAATATAAAAGTAGGAAAAACAAAGACTGAATCAATACAAGATTAAAAACAACAGGGCAAACATCAAATTCTGTAACTCTAAGTCCAAAAGCTATAACCAGCTACAAGTCTCCAAGTCTGATAATTCTAACTAGTGATGAGTCTCTTGGAGTTCCAACTCTGCCCCTCCAGCCAGGCTACTCACAGTCCCTGAAAACCCCACCTGAAGCCAACAGCTCTCCTTGGCAGACATCCCATAGTCCTGACATCTTCACTGGGTCTGCACTGAAACTCACAGTTCATCCTTTGTAACCATCAGGCCACTTTTCAGGCTATCCAAAGAAGCTTGCTTCACACTTCCCATGATAATTAAAAAAATAAATAAACCATGTTGCAAATCCAATGACCCTCTTTTTCCTGCATTTGCTTTTGGGCAACCAACTTGTTAATCCAGGAGGTAATAAAACTGACATTAAAGAGTAGGAAACCTCCTTCAGCATTCAGACCCCTTACTTCAAAAGAGTCCACATTCTTCCTGCTGTCCCAATGCAGATCACCTGGTCCAAACTCAATGGTTGTAATCTCTCAAACAATTGCATCTGAACGGGCAGTAGTTTCAGCCCAAATATTTCATTTCTTTCTGTGTCATCTCCATCTGCTCACACCAGTCCATGTCTAAGCAATGCTACCTTGCACCAGCTCACAGACAGGCTGAAGTCAACATATCTCACACAAAATACTTTTAGACGAGTACTGACAAAGTTTCCTCTCACCCTTGTAACCCAAATCTCACAGTTCATAGTTCTCACTCCTTCAGGTGTTTCCAACTCTGACCAGAATGGTCTATCATGCTGTACTTATAGCACTGCAAGACTTTTCTAAGGTTGAGGTTTCAAATTTGTCCACATTCTTCTAGCAAATCAGTTCCATAAGGGCGAAGCCTCAGAATCAGGGTTCTAGCATCAAAATTTCCACCCCTTGATACCAATTTTACTTTTGCAGTCAGCTTTCTTGTTGCTGGCAGAAAGATCTAGAACAAAAGCAAGCTAACTTGAGGAAAGGGTTTATGTTGGCTTAAATACTCCTCGAGGAGAAGCTCCATCAGGGCAAGGGAGAACAATGCCATGTGATTTAGGCATCATTATGTGGACAGCAGCAGCAGGGGAGTGTGCAAACACTGGCAAATGGGGACTGGCTATAAAATCCATAAGTAACCTCCAGAAGGTTCCAATTCCAAAATTGCCATGAGGTGGGGATCAAAATTTCAGAACACCTAAGTTTAAGAAGGACACCTGAATCAAACCACCCTATGCTGTCCACAGAAGATGACATTAGTTAAAAGTCCTCACATAAAGCCAGCCTGGAATGCAAGGGGTGATGATGAAGCATATTTTGGTGGGGATGACTTAATAAATAGAGGTGTCCTTCAAGGTTAGGCCTGTGCCTGGACGTGGATCATGGATGATGAGTATCATGTTGTGGGCAGTGCTAACCTCATGCAGAGGAATAGATATGAAGATAAAAACCATACTTGTATTAACTAAGTGGGGGTTGTTTCATTCAGGGGATCAGAGACAGTGTTTCATTTGGGAAATTTTTTATGGTAGCTGTGGCATACTTTGCTCAGGAAATACAAAAGTTTTTGAATCTAAGTAATGCGGAGGGGAAGGGGAGATTAAAGTAGATGATTCAAAGGTATTGGATTTGAGAAATAAAACTGAAAATGGCAATAACAGGATACCTTGTAACCTTTTACTAGGAAATCTTGTTTTGTAAGAAAGGGAGAGAAGAAAGGCAAAAAGAAAAATACAGAAAATAGGAAAAGGAAAAGAGAGAGAGAGAGAGCACTCAACTCATGTTGATTTTTTTTTGCATCAAGATAATTTCAGAAACTTGTGGAGTGTAACTACCTAATAGTAGGAAAATGCATGAACCTGAGCAGGTGCATAAGTTGATATAAAATGAACGCCCATGTTAGATTTCAGCTGAAATATCTAGGGGGACAGAAGCAGAAGCAATGTGATGAAATAAAAAGAGAAAGCAAACAGAATCTACATATACAGCTCTTAAAGAAAAATCTCTTTGGAATACCTCAGTCATTCCAGTGGAAAACTTGCATTAGATAAACTGAATTAGCATGCTGCATTACAGGATTCAAAGTCCCACTCTTTATGGTGTCTTCTTGAACAAAATTGTACAATATCCCTGGGCAGATATAGATATAGGAATAGGGATAAATGCTTGATACACAACTAGATTTAGGCTGTTGCTAATTTTTAATGCACTTACTATTCCAGACTAGTAGCACTAAAAAGAGAATTCCCAGTAAGTGCATTGTATTACTATATTTGTGAATGGTGAATCTAAGTCTTATCTTAACCTCCTCAATTCTATATTCCTTTTATGTTTCGACACATTGTGATGCTGTGTATTGATTCCAATATACTTGTGGAAAATTTCAAAGAAACGTTATCAAGTTGGATTCCTTGAACACTGGGGATCAATGGTAGCTTATCTAAATGCTTCGTTTCATTGCTTGTCTTAAGGGCATAAACAGGAAACTTAGACATTCTGTCACAATCCCATGGCATTGTTTTTTGCTCTAATGTAAGTTAAATGCCCCAAACTAAGTTGGTGATCATGTCTCCATTGCTCACAAATTTAGCTTCCTGTTTTTCCTCCGGTGAGGACTTCAGTTCCAGTGCTTGAGTCTCTAGTGTGACTTTCAATTCTCCTCTGCTTTCTCCTAAATGCCCATTTAGCATTGCATAATTTCCTTAACTACTCTGCAGTTGCCTCTAAGGAGCTTTATCTTGTTTTTAATTTCTTCCTGTTAAACTCATTAAAAAACATCTTTTAAGCATTATACAATGGAATGGTTTATAAACATGCATAATTGTGTGGTTTTTCTTAAAGCAAGTATTGTTTGAGATTATTATGCAGTGCAGAGATGTTACAATAAGATTACACACAAAGCAAATAAAAAATTAAGCTCACGTTATATTTTATTGATTCACATATGTGGGCTTATTTTAAGAATCTCAACTGTGGAGAAGTTTTCTTATGCAAATGTGAATAGCAACAAGGGCAGAGAACCTTGGATAAAGAAAAATTATGATTTTTGAACCCCATTATTTTTTAATCATCAAAACAAAACAAACAAAAAAAGGCCACTGTGTGTTGCTAAGCTCAAAACTTAGATGACAACAATTTGCCCATGTTCATCTCCAGGTTGATTTCTGGCTTTTCTTTTGTTGTTATTAAGTTACTTGCCCTGTCACCTCTCATTCTTTACATCTTTTCTGTATTTCTTCTCAAGATTCACATTGTTACAGAGCAGCCATTTATTTCTGGTACACAAATCTTCAGTGGTTTTAATGCTGTAATGCAAAGACCCTATTCTTGCAATGCAAGATAAAGCAATTGACCTTGAATATCAATTTTGAATTCTGAAAACCCCAATCTGCAAGAAAACTCTTTGCCTTCTTTGACAAGGACAAATCAGGTGCTACACGAGGTTGTCAGTAGCCATCTGAAGTGCACACATTTAATTCCACTTAAGTATTTTACATCTATTGTGCTCTACTGTTAGGAAGCTGTCTTTGAAATATTATCTCAACTGTTATTTGCCTCAATACATCAATGCCTAGCTATTTTAGTGGATAACCAAATGAAGAGCATGCTTACCAGGAATCAATATTGATCTATCCTACACATTAAAAGAAACAGATTATTCAATCTGACACCTGGGAATGAAATCAAAACAGCTATAAATTGGAAATGATAGGAGAGCCTGCCACATAATTAAAGCTTCAGTCAACTGTAAAGTAAAAAAAAAAAAAAAAAGTGGCAGCAAATAGGTATCTTTAAAGGGAATAAAACTGGAGTGTGACACAGTTCCGCTCCTTTGCTTCTGCAGTGTAGTTGGAAACCCTGCTTCCTGTCCTGTTTTCCTCTGCTGTTTGCCCTAAATGGCAAATGCACTAGAAAGGAGAGCAGGACGGACCTCAATGGAAACAGCTGTGGTTAGTTGAAACACTGGGATGTTTGTTTTCTGCATACAATACAAGGAAAGAAATAGAAAAGTGTGAGTGAATCACTCTTTCAGAGACTCAAGACATCAAAATTAACCCTGTACTTTTGAAATACTCAAGGTAATCTTGTCCTATAAAATGGTTTCTGAGCACAAATATAATTCCAAAGTAAACTTAGCAATGGTATGCATAGTGCACGGTATAAAAATGTCCTGATTGGCTTGGATGTAGGTTAGTTGGTGGAATGCTTGTCTAGCATGCACAAAGGTCCTGGGCTCTGAACTCAGCAGCATATTCAACACATCAAACTTTGTGGTTCTGATCATCTGTAATCGCAGCACTAGGGAGTTGGTAACAGGTAGATCAGAAGTTCAAGTTTGTCTTCAGCTACACAGGCTACATAATGAGTTCAATTCCAGCCTGGAGTACTATTAAAATTGTTATTAATGTCATATATAGTCATGGAAGCAGTGATGGTGTGAGCCTAACATTTCAATCTTTTTAAGAAACTATTTGGATTAGTGATCAGAACTAAATCTGTGCTACTGTGAATTATAAAAAATACTCAATCAGCATGTATTTTTGAGAAAAATACACAATACTCTGAAAACTATTTTATTAAAAATTGGAGGGAACATACATGAAAATAGTTATATTAACTTATCCTCACACACATATATAGTGTCCAAATACTTCAAAGGGAGAATTGATCATCAGTA
The DNA here is from genome assembly GCA_004024765.1 of Zapus hudsonius. Classification (NCBI taxonomy): domain Eukaryota; kingdom Metazoa; phylum Chordata; class Mammalia; order Rodentia; family Dipodidae; genus Zapus; species Zapus hudsonius. The sequence continues at coordinate 4,767 of PVHP010051573.1, read as the reverse complement.
TAATTATATCAATATACTTTTAAAAATGAGGATTAAAATATGAATCAATGAATCCTATGCACTTTCCTATTTAGGTTTCAGAACATATTGAAAATTAGCATGAAGAACATTACTCTTATCAAATTAAAATTATCTATTAATAGATATTGTCTGCACTAATCAAGAAATTAAAGGAGCTGACAATAATATTCAATATTTGACCAGTGAAAATATAAGAAGTTTAAAGAATATACACTTTCAGATTTCAGAATCTAAGCATATGTCAAGGAATACAGATCACGCAATTGCCAAAAAAAGTCCAAGCTAAAAATAAAAAGTAGAACAAATTCCCAGAGACTAGACTCCTAGTAATATCTATATGACAGGAAAATTAATGGAGCAAAGAACTCTCTCTCTTGTTTTCTCTCTTTCTTTTTCTCATGATACGTTTTCCTCACAACACAATACTATGAGAAAATGTGGAAATGTTACATGTAAAGTTTGGCAATAATTATCCTTTAAATAAAACATAGATATATTTAGATATTTGTCAGTCTTTCAAATCTCTTTATTAATACCTCACAGTGTTAAACTCTTTTTTATAGTCTATCTAGGATTAAGATCTAGTTGTCAGCTATTGTAACATACCATGAAGACAGCTGCCCAGGCTTTATTTTTAGGCAGTGCTGTAGCTTGTGGCTTCAGTTTGCCATGTCCAAGATTACAGTCCTAGTGTCCACAGTGTTACTGTTGCAGCATAGTCTGAAACGTTTCTAGCCCAGAAAGTTTGTTCGAAATTTTCTCTTCTTTATCTAATTTATTTGCAAGCATTGTTACATTGAAGACATAGGATCATGTCAGGTCTCATGTGCCAATATCTCTTGACTGAGCCCTTCATTTTCCTGTGATTTATTCTCTACAATGTTCCTTTCAAAAGACTAAGAAGAATTTGCTGATTATAAAACTATCACTTAGGGGGAATCAAATATACTTATACTGGTGTACAGAATAAGCATTCAAGTTCAAAATAATTTTATCACCAAATGGCCCTAATATGACTCTATAATTTTCTAAATTGTTGTTTGAAAGTCCACTGATGTATTAATCACTTCCCTTTTCTTAAACAGTCAAAACTGCATATCAGTTTTATCATTCATCTCATTGATCTTATTGGCTGATGTTAATTTCCCATTTAATCCTAGCATTATTTTTATCTTCAGTGGTATTATTTTTAATATCATTACTATTGTGTATATGTATCAAGAAGCCTTACATACATAATTATCTTCCACTTGATTTTTCATGGCGTTATTCACTTCTTGTTTCTTTCATTGTGTAAAATTTATAAGTATAACATAAAATTACATCTAGATTTTAATTTTTAAATCTTCAGAAAATTAAATTTACCACCTTATATCAAATACCTAATATCCATTTACATAATTATGGCTCACACTTTCCACTTCTGTATATGCTGATATGTGTGAATATATACTGCTTTATTTATTTACTAACATAGTTTCATGTTAGGAGTTACTGGCTTTGTTTTCTTTTCATGAAATAATTTTATGTGACATTTCTGCAAATGAATCTTTGCAAACACTAATGCTACCAGTTAGGCTAATATACTTTCACAATATATATCTTTTTTTTCTGTTTTGAAAGTTGAATTGTATCTTTTTACTATCCCAGATATGATCTTATTGGTAATGCATACCTTAGAGAGAAACTAGTTAAATGTAAAATCACCTTAGTGAAGGCCCTAGTTTACAGTGCAGTTTTCAACAAAGGCACTTGGAGTTCAGAGACAGTCATGTGCAGAGTGCCGCTGTTGGGAGCATAAAAAGACAAAGTATTATTTTTTTTTTCACACCAGCCTGAGGAAACCAACACTGTCCTCAAATCATTGTAACAAATTTAACTTCTATCAGTGTAAATAGTAGTTTCTGTTATAGAAAGTGTCTTTAACATTTGTTTTCCTCAAAGTAAATTTTCATTCATCAGTAGGTTTCAAAAGGACCATGGTCTTAACTTGTATTTTCCTGGTTCCAATTCAGTTTATTTTTGTCTATCTTTCTGGTTTATGCCAGTATAAATGATTTCCCACTCTTAACCTAATGTTTCTACTGATGTTTTTTGCTTCTTTTTATTGATCCTTAAGAATCTTTAGTCCTTGTCTGGTAATACAGGTGCTAAAACTCTATTCTCTTTAATTGTAACAGGTTCTACATTCTTTATATCATCTTTTAATCATAGAAATTTTTGAGAAGACAGTGAGTTTTTTAACTTTATTAGTGAATTTCTTGTTGTTGTTGGATATAAAGATGTGCTCTAGCCTGCAGTTTCTAGGGGAAGTGTCATGGCAGGAGAGCAGGGAGGGAGCAGCAGCACAGAGGGTCATGTTGCAGTCACACCAGGAAGCAGATCTGAAAGATTGTGAGAGCCTTGGTGGAGGAGACTACCCAGAGGTACGGACAGGAGAACCTGGCTGATTACTAGTCTATCCATGGTCCCCTGTCACAAGGACTGATCCAGATGGCCCATGGAGGAGGTTATCCAGTTGAAGGGGGAGGGGAGGGCAGTGGGGAATTGGGGATAACAACTCATTGTTTGCCCACTAAATGTTGTAACTCATTATGGACAATAAAAAAATTAAAAAAAAAAAAAAGAAATAGAAAGAGGGGCCAGGCAAAGAAATCTCAAGGCCTGCCCCAGATAACACAGTAACTACCAAGGATCCACCTCCTAATCCTTCCAAAGCCTTCAGCAACTGCACCACCAGCTGGGGTCTATCTGTTTAAACATGAGCCTATAGGACGGGGATATTTGACATTAAAACAACAATACCAACCTTATGCTGCATAGAATTTCAACTGAATCTTTTCTTTTATAAGCTTTCTATGACTGAAAATCAGTAACTTATTGGCCTCTCACTTATCTGTAAAGTAACTTCATGTTTTTGAAATGAAATTGCTTTGAATTGTTTTGATTTAAAAAAAATATTATTAGAGCCAAAATGACAGACTCATTATTTTCACTAAAATTGCACATATGTGTGCCTATTCATTTATGTTTATAGACATATATGTATGCATATATGGAGATGTATAAATGAATATATGTGTATATGTGTCCTTAAATGTGTCTACATTAAATATGTACAGGCATATGTTTAAATGTGTACATTTATTACTATATATCTATAGATCTTTATATCTAAAGCTTTTGGCATCTTCTCTACCTTAAAGTTAATGGCTTCATCATTACTGCTTTTTTGTGGCTACAAGCATTTCTAAGTATATTTTCTGAGGCTGTGATATTCTACCCCAAACCTAGTAATGCTCTTTAGTTTCTAACAGACACTTGAGGAAGTGAGGCAGAAGAGGATGTGGAGAAGCGGGCTCCCAGTAGGTTAAAGCACAGTGGTTTTCTTGTCAATGTGCAGCTTCTGTCAGAGGTAATCTTAGCTTGCTTTAAAGCCCCACTCCTGATCTATTGTGGGTGGGTCCTTGACATTTCTTTCTTTCCTCTTATAGTAAAAGCTTTCTATATTTGTTAGAATATAGATGGCCAAGTGTGGTTTGTGGATTCCTTGGGGAGTCATTGTACACTAACACCCCCATCTGTCCACACAGCTGGGTGGACAGAGTCTTGAAATATCGGTGAGCCAACGGGAATAGCCACCCGGGAGAAACTTGCAGTGAAGACTTCTCATTTATTATACAGAAAAAGGTTGTCTATATAGAGGGAAAAGCAGAGGCAGGGGCAGAAGCAGCAAGGGGATTGGTAGGGACAGGGTAGTCCGTGGACTTCTCATGAAAGGATTGGCAGGGGCCAGTAACATATGGATGCCTAGTTTGCATAGATAAATAGAGGGGGCCTTCTCAGCTCCAAGTGGAACTGTGACTCTAGAGGATCTGTGACCTTTAAACTTTTATTGTCCAGGCTTGTTATTACAGCTTGGGTATGAGAGCTCCAGTAAACTCAGGCCTTGAAGTGCCTGTGTTTCTCAGGGCTTGTGTAGCCTGCCAGGGGGGCTGGAGTGTCTAGGATAAAAGGAGACGGCCAAAACTCCTGCAGGTCTTAGATAAACTCAGAGAATCTTGAGATTATCGGGGTTTAAGCCAGTCTCAACTTCATTTAACCCTATATCATCTGTGCCTCTTAGGAGGCTCCTACAGCTAAGTTTACCTGTAACTTTATTATGAATTGTAAATGCTACCAAAAAGAGCTTGCCTCTATATTATTCCCTACACTGCTCACAATGACTTTTACACTGTTTTGAAGTAGGATCTTACTCTTTAGCTCAGACTGGATGGGAACACAATAGGAAGCCCATCCCCAAATGTCCTCAAACTCCTGTCAATATTCCTACCTCAGCTCAATGAATGCTTAGCTAACAGGCATGAATCACAGTACCTAAGAGGACTACTTTCTGCTTACATAAAACTGAGGGTTACCAGTAATTGGCCTATAACTTCATTGCTTCAAACCCACATAAAACCTCCTCACTTTTTTCTTAGAATGGTACATAACCTCAGGCGAAATGTAGTCCAGTTGTCAAAATCTCAGTTTTCATATCCATCTTCAATTGGATGACTTTATTTTATACCTTCCTAAGTACATCCCTCTATGACTTTAAGATATTCAGTATTTCTTTTAGTTAAAATATCAGCCTAACGTAGCAAGCTGAGATTGTGAAAAACCAAAATGTTCTGTATTCCATTAAAATTGTATTTATTAAATTCTTTAAATGTAAGCTAGTAGAAGCAAGTTGCGTTTTTTTTT
>PVHP010051572.1:0-11269 GCA_004024765.1 Zapus hudsonius | reverse complement strand
TCTCTCAAAAATTAATATAAAGCTGAACATGGTGGCACACGCTTTTAATCCCAGCACTCCACTGGGGAGGCAGAGGTAGGAGGATCGCCTTGAGTTTGAGGCAGTCTGGTACTACAGAGTGAGTTCCATGTAAGCCTGGGCTAGAGTGAGAAGCTATCTGGAAATCAAAACAAAACAAAACAAAATTATAAGATGGAGACTTGCTGAGGAAGACACTCAGTGTAAATCTCTGGTCTCCACACACATGCACACACATACACATATAGACATGTGTGGTGGTTAATGTGTTCTGAGCGCTTGATTCCCAGCTGATGACAGTTTTGGAATTAGAACCTGTTGGAGGTGTGTCTTGGGGGGCAGGTTGATGGGTGTTATAAGCCAGCTCTTGGCAGTGTTTGGCACACCTTCCTGCTGCTGTTTTAGTGCTGTGGTGGAGGTGATGTCCACCCTCTATGCCATCAGTTTCCCTGCCATCATGGAGCTTCCCCTGGATTCTGTAAAACAAAATCATCCCATTCCTTTCACAAGCTGCTTTGGGCCAGGTTCTTTTCTGCACAACAGTGAGAAAGCTCACAACAACGTGCATACACACATCCCCATGCCAGGAAAACAAAAAGTGCCTAAGGATTTTTGTGAAAAGCTTTTCTTAAAAGAGGAGATCTAGGACACACAGAAATGTGGGGATTTCTGTGGTCAAAAGATATATTCCAGAAATCGCCCTCTCAAGCATTTAAAATGAAATAAGTGAGTGGGTGCAGAGTGCAGCATGCTGTAGGTGACTGGTGGGAGGGAGCAGCCAATGCAAGACCAACATCTGTCCCAGCGAAAGATCTAGATCTGACCTAAGGGTGATGTCTGGAAAAGATGTTCATATCTCTCCTTGTCTTCTAGTGACGATGTTTTCCCAGTAACTCATTTGAGGTCAGAACTTCTAACTCCCATTGATAATGTACTTATATTTAGGGTGAATACATTACTTTATTTCCCCATATATCAATATGGTCAGTGATTAAAAATAAGCAGGAGAACTTTTGCAAAAGGAGAGGAAAACTTTTAAAACCTCATGGGATTATAGAGTAGTGACCTAATTGAGAACTCTATGTATCTTAATGTGCTCTGGAGGCCATCATGCATTTTCATAGCCAGGGAACTTAACCGTGACATTAATTTTCACCCAATTCTGAAAGCTTGAGGTGTAGTTAGAGTATTATTATGGTCAAGCAATATTGCAGCCTATTTTCTCAGCTTGACTTCTCACATGGCCTTTTCTTGGTGCAATACAATCTAGATAAAAACTATCTCTAGTCCGTTTCCCATAAGGCCAACAATCCTATCTAATTAGGACATTCTCCTTATTATGTCATTTAACCTTGATTACCTCCTAAAAGCTCTGTCTCTAAACATAGGCACACTGAAGGTCAGGGTCTCAAGATATAAATTCCAGGATAGGGTCACATGTGTACAAACACACACACATACACACACACACACACACAGACACACACACACACACAAACACCCACACACACTTCACCTACAAGAAACTTTTACAAGCCCAACAAGGGAAACAAACCACAGAAGAGATTTTGTGGTTAAACTACTGAAGGGAGGGCAAAAACATAAATAAGGAAAAAGAAAACTTTGAGGTTGGCAAGAGAAAAAAAAAACAAAAACCAACACATTGCATGACAGTAATAATGTTTTTCAGCAGAAATGATATATCAAAGAAAACATTATCATGAAGTAAGAGTTAAAAGACAAAAATATAAAGTTACAAAAGAAGTGTTGATCGATGTCGGCTGATGCTGAGGCTGGAAGGTGAAATCCGCCTCATCTGGTGGTGATGTTTGGGAAGGCGGTGGACCCTAAGGAAGGACGTCACTGCAGGAACAGCCTTGGGTTTCTCTCCTCCCGACTGTGGATTCTGTGTGACCATATGGCCTCTCTGTTCTATTGGACATTTTCCCTGCCATGATGCCTGCCATCCCCTTGAACTATAAGCTAAGATAAACCCGTTCCTTCCTTAAAGTGCTTCTTCTTGGGGTTTTGGTCACAGACAAAAGTGAAGAAATTGATACAACAAATAAATCCACATCTAGCAAAACTTCTCTTTGGGAATGAAGGCAAAATAAAGACACTTCTTAATGAAACTTAAAAATTCAAAAGTATTAGCAGTCCTCTGCTATGAAGTATATTAAAGGAACTTCTTTTAGCCTAAAGAAAATTAACACTGGATCATATCTTTAGATCTACAAATATGTGCAAAAATAGGAGTTTGGTTATAGATTTGAACGCAATTAATATACATAATGATATTTGTTTCTCTTGATTTCTTTAAAACATATATGACTTTTTAAACCAAGAATTAATGTATTCTTTATTACCCTCTCCAAGTCTCAGGAAACAATGTGGAAGAGAGGATGGAAAGAATATAAAAGCCAAAGGATGGGAAGAAATACTTTGGGACACTATCTTCCAGAAACAAAGTGGCTGTCATTATCTGTACAAGAGCTGCACAGTATTAATATTTCAATATAGTTGATGGGGGAAAGCAAGTGAAGACATTACAATAGAAGAGAGATTAGAAAAAGGGTTTCGGTGGAAGGAAGAGGAACAGGGGGCGAAAGGTATTGGGAACATATTATGATCAATTATGTTCAGGTAGGCAAATTATCAATAAAAAGCTAGGAACATACTGTATGGTATTTATCATGGTCACAAATGTGTTCAAAGTGAAAACAATACAGGAACGTGGATTGCATCAACTTCTGCAGCGTTTCTACGGAAAAGATTTCAGCATGCACTTGAAGATCATGGCCATAAGACAGAGATATATACACCTTAGCATAGAGCCACCCTAATACGCTAACATGAAGACATAAAGATCCAGTGATTTAGGTCTGGCGCCCAGTTGTTGAAAGTCACTTTCTTGCCAGCCTGCTGTTCCAAGTTCAACACCCAGCACCCTCTCACAGCTGGAGGCAAACTGGCACGTGTGTTGGTGATGGGAAGGCAGCCACAATAATTAGAGGAAAATCCAAGATATTCCAGAAGATGGAGGGCCAGCTAGACTGGTGCACAGCAAATGAAGCTGCATAAAACTAAATAATAACAAAAGATAAAGGCCCCAAGGTTGTCCTCAGATCTCCACACGTGCACTATGGTCTATGCACACCCGTAAACACACACATCAACATCCTCATCCTACACACCCACAAATACACAAAGACACACATATTTTTATGTAAAAATGCAATAGATGACTTAAAATGGCATCAGAGAGATTTTTAAATATTAAAGGCAGTAATAAAACAAATCCAAATGGTATAATTTGAAAATAGGAAGATAGCATTTCTCCATCTGCATGTATTGGTCTGCATGCATTAAATTGGAGTGCTTTCATCATATATTCAAATGGAGCAAATATACATTGCTACAAAAAAATACTGATGGCCAGAAATTTTGTGGGATGGTGATAGGTAATTAAAAATTTAAATGTCCCATGTGATACAGGGATTTTTTGAGGAGCTTCTCCAACCTAGAGAAAGAATCGTTTATGTTCACACAGATGTAACTGTCATAGAATCTGGAAACGTTGCCAGTGGTTCCCAACTATAAACATACTAGGGGGTGGGATTGCGTCTTGATGCATGCAATAACACAGACATCAGGTCAGCCTAGGCACAATAGGATACATGCTAGACTCTATGGTTCCCTGTGTGTGGAACTCAAGATGAAGAGAAATAATAATAATAATAATAGTGATAGAACGAGATGACTGATATCACAGGTCAGCATCAGTATCAAATATTCACTGCCCAAATCACGAGGGAACCTCTGAAGATGGGATAAACACTTAAATTTGTTGTTCAATTCATGACTCTGCATTTTTCAAATGTAAAGAATTATATGTCTTGGGCTGGAGAGATGGCTCAGCAGTTAAGGCACTTGCCTCCAGTGCCTAAAGCCCCGGGTTCAATTCTCCAGGACCCACATAAGCCAGACCCACAAGGTGGTGGCCCTGGTATGCTCTCTCTCTCTCTCACTCTCTTGCTCTCGCTCTTGCTCTCGCTCTCGCTCTCTCCGTATCTCTGCTTGAAAATGAATAAATAAAATATTTAAAAAAAGAATTATATGTCTAAATAGGATAGGTTTTTTTTTCTTTTAGGTAAGTCTTCAATGAATTCACAAAGAAGGGAGTAAACTGAATTTCAAAGTTATCAACGCCCTCTATGTTTGTGTGTGTGTGTGTATGTGTGTTTATGACTTTTATTTCTTTTCTGAAATGTTATTTTGTTGGATCTCTGAATCACTGGAGTTTCCCTCACACTGGTGAAATGCTGCTATAGAAAATGCTTCCTTAATTGTTCCCCAACAAGCTTTAAATCAGTACCTCAATGTTCTATCAAGGGACAGCAGTCCACATCCTTAACTACGTGGCCACCGCTCCCCCTCACAGAACAGTGTGGTGGCAGGTGCATCAGAAAGAAGCACAGACCCACTCTGCTTCTGAAGTATAGAAGGTACGCAGCCAGGACAATAGTCTTCCTTCCTCACTCTGGCTGTGGCAGTGGGCAAACAAAAGTCATCAGCAGACAAAGTGATACATGCCTCTAACCCCTGCATTTCTAGGGGTTGTGAGTTCAAAGCCAGGCAGCCTACACAGAGAAACCCTTTCTCAATGAAAACAATAAAAGCCAACCATGGAATTCCAAGCCTTTCATCCTAGCATTGGGGACACTGAGGCAGGAGGAGAAGTGCCATGAGTTCAAGGCCAGCTTGGGCTACAGAAATGTACTCTACTGTCTATCTATCTATCTATCTATCTATCTATCTATCTCTCTCTCTCTCTCTCTCTCTCTCTCTATATATATATATATATATATATATATATATATATATATATATATATATATATTTGGTAAATAGCTCATTGTGTGCTGATATTTTACCTTGGTGTACAGCAAGCAAGGAGGTCATGGATAGGAAGGACTCATCTGCTCACACTCCTGCTTTATCCTGAAGGTTCTCCCTGAAAAATGCTACATGCTATGTCAATATCCACTACTGTGGGCTTGTGCCGTTTTGTTAGGGTTATTTTGTTTTCTGGACAGAACAATACTTTTTTTTTCTTTTGGTTTGTACACTCTATTGCCTGGAGAAGAAAGGGAAATGTCTGTTATTGCTTGGTAAACATCTACCCTGTAGCCAGCCAAACCACAGGAACTAATCTCAAATCAGGGAGTTAACTTCTCAAGGAAGGAGTCCTGCGGCTTGCATTCCTTTCAGACATGGCGTTGTAAATCGCTGCGCTTCTCCATCGAACTTCTCCACGGATATTTCAATAGGTAGAGTGTCATTTTGGATGTGGTTTCATTGCAGATCGATGGTATTTGATTTGAATTTTCTTTAAGGAGACAAACAGCCTCCAGTTTGGATTCTATTCATGACACTGTTGTGCTTAGCATATTGGGATTTAGACCATATATTTGCAAGGGCTGCTTTATAAATTGTTTTACCCTCTGTACAATCCATGCTTAGCTCATTCTAAGAGTAGCGTTCATTCAGATATTCATGTTTCCAACAAAGCATTGAAATCAACACGTATATATTCATGCTTCCAACAAACCATTGAAACTGACACCTATGAACTCCTTTTAAACACACCAGGGAAATCAAGTCTACAAGATATAATTCTTTGCGTGTGTGTGTGTGTGTGTGTGTGTGTGTGTGTGTGTGTGTGTTGATGTGGATACACATGCATGTGGTGGCCAGAGGACATCCTCAGGAGTCCTCTCCTGTGCTTTCCACATTTTTTTTGAGTCAGTGTCTCTCACTCATCTGGAACTCACCAAGTAAGATAGAGTGGTTTTCCAGCGAGCCCCAGGGATCTGACTGTCTCTGCTTCCCCAGCACTGAGATTATAAGCATACACAACCAAGCCAAGCATTTTTTTAAAAAACTATTTAATCATTTGCAAACAGAGATAGAGAGACAGACAGAGAGAATGGGTTCACCAGGGCCTCTAGCCTCTGTAAATGAACTCCAGCCCCCTTGTGCATCTGGCTTTACGTGGGTACTGGGGAAAATCAAGCTGTTTGTTAGGCTCTACAGGCAGGTGCCTTAACCACTGAGCAATCTCTCCAGCCCCTATGCCAAGCTTTTTTTTTTTTTTCATATGGGCTCAAGAAAATGAATTCAGATATTCTTGCTTTCAGGGCAGGCACTTTATTAACCGAGACACCACCTTAGTCCCAAGGTATGATTCTTAAGATTAAAGAACTTTTTCTGTCAATGGAGGATCAGAGGCAAAAAGAACTTTCCAGTGAGGCAACTGAGATGCATTTATTAGAAACACTATTTTTTAAAAAAAAATTGTGAAAACGAAGAAAGAATGATAAGTATGATAAGTACCCTATTATCAGTAAGACAAAGAAGACATTTCTTTTGCTAAGTCTTAAGGAGCAAGAGTTGGGCATATTTTGTACAAGGAGTGAACTTATGGCTATAGCAAGACTGTCCTATAGGAGAAAAACTCTTAAGTTGAAAAACAGAGGTGCCACAGACTTGTGGCCATCAGTGGGGAAGCTGGAAAATGTATCATTTCTATCCTTCTCCTCTATCTCTTCAGAGGACCCACAACCAATTAAAATCCAATTGGCTGCAAGAGGCCAGGGATCCTGGTTGATGCTGTCCATGTAAAGTTATCCACAGAGAGAAGAACATGAATTCAGAGGGACTCTGGGTGGACAAGCAGAAAACCTCCAGGGTAGAGCCTCACTTGGCAATGAAACTGCACCATTCACTTTACTTTGGAGAAAGGTTGAAATGGTTAATTCTATAGAATCAAATCAATGCTAACCAAAATCAGGTTAACACAAAGGCTGCTTATAAGATCAAATTGTTTCAAAAATAATGGCCTTTTCTTAGCATGATACGCTATGCAGTTATTATTTAAACTCCATCCCCATTCTGATTTTAATTTTACAACACAAATGTCAACCCCATATGCAAAAAGGTTGGGGACAGAAAGGAAGGGATAAATAGAAAAGTATCAAAATAAGATAATGAGAAGGAACAAGAGGACCAAGGGGGGGGATAAATATGTAAGTAAAGGTAAATGAATAAAAAGCAGTTTCTGCTATTTTGATCATTTTGAGCCATCCTAACTAATCACACAATGTCATTTTCTAATGAGAAATCTGAAGTTCTGCCCATCAACAAATCCTCAGTCCTTCAAAAATCCTGCTCTTGGGCTGGAGAGATGGCTCAGCGGTTAAGGCATTTGCCTCCAGTGTCTAAGGCCCCCAGTTCAATTCCCCAGTACCCACATATGTCAGACCCACAAGGAGGTGGCCCTGGTGTTCTCTCTCTCTCTCTCTCTCTCTCTCTCTCTCTCTCTCTCTCTCTCTCTCTATCTCTCTGCTTGAAAAATGAATAAAATAAAATATTAAAAAAAAATCCTGCTCTTTTTCTTTTCACAGAACTGTTACTTGGAATTCTCTCCTAAATGCCTTTCTCTTCTTTCTCTGCATCAATTCACATGTTCCAAATATCATCACAGTACTTGAAATGATCATACCTGTCAACTACTAGTTTTGATTTTTGTGATGGATCTCTGAGCTTTTCCATGGGAAGGCAGCCCTCTCAGTAGGGGGCAGGATGTCAGGAAGATCAGGGGAGCTAGAAACAGATATTCCTTCCTAGGAGGGCTGAGCAGGAAGGCAATTCCAGAAACTCAGGGAGTACACAAGGCTTTGAAAGGATCCAAGACCCCACCTTAAGGTTATATAAAGGGGAAGGAAATCTCTCTCTCCTGCTGCCAGGTTGCTGGTGACTTGGGTATGCATCTATCCTGCTAATTTATCCCTTCATCAGCATTAGAATGAAATTTCCTCAGTCTTCCAGCCTGGACTGAAGACCTTATCTCTCCAGGAAGCCTTTGGCCTTCAGTGCAAGATAGGAACTGGTGAGGCATCCAGCACCGTGGATTCAGCGGCTACTGATTTCTTGACTCTCAGACTTGCAGACTGCAATTGTGGGACTACGGGGAGCTAATCCGATAAATTCTCCTAATTAGTACAATTCATTCTGTTGGTTCTGTTCCTCTAGAGAACACTAACTAAATAAAATATTCTATCTTTTCTCCTCAAAGTCAAGGTTTAGAGAGTTAAGATATTTCCATTTCTGGGTCCTATATAGTCTTCAACTTTGATTTATCTTCAGTCAGTCTTGCTATGGAAGCATCACTGTTCACCCATGCAAAACCATCAGTACCATCAGAGGACATCCTCTGCCCTTCATTGTCTTATAGACCTTCAAATCTAATTTGGTGTTAACTCTTGTTTCTTTTGTGTCTCAACAATTTTCGATATTCTTTCCCAGTTTCTTTGTTCTTCCTATCTACCCTCCCTCTTCCCTAATCGTGGAATATCCCAGGTTAATCCCAACTCAGAACTCTGGGGTACTGCCTCACCTTTCTCATACCTAATTCAGATATCCATTGTAAGTAATCTCATTTTACATCCTTGTGACAGATATTTCACACTGTGTTATAATGGTCTGTTTTCTCATGTCACAACAACTAAAATAAAACTCCAGGGGAGACAAAATTGTATTTATTTTATTCCCTCTAACTTCTAACATTAGGATCATTCTTTTTGCATGAGAGTAAAACTTTATAGTTTTCCTCACTTCTTCATCCAACCTTAGAATTCAAATTCTGATAAGCAAACAGTGTTCCTAGTTTAAGTTCCTTTATGATAATGTCTCCCTAAGTCTCTCTCTAGGTTGAAATAAAACTACAGTAAATTTGGATTAATACTTGGAATACCTGATTAAACTGACTCAGAGGCGTAATTCTGTGTCCATTGGGAGTCTCAGAAATTAATCTTCTTGTCCCATACCTGTTCTCATCAAAGATTACCCTTTCCAAATACTAAGCTTATTCATAAACAATCCAAACAAGCCTGATGTGTGCAGCTGATTCTCCCTCAAAGCAACAAAATACTGCTCTCTATTTTAGATTTAATGTCAAATATTTTAATTGATAACAAATTTCCCAGCAATGGTTAACTGATTGTGGGCTCTTCATTTCAGTGGAGCTTTTGGTTGGTTCTGTCAGTAGACTCTATAGAATGAGACACCTATAGTTCTACTTCAGTTTCTTGGAAAATACAGTCTATTTTTTTTTTAAACTACATACATTCTGGAATTTGTCATCAGTGCAGCAGTAGTGAGAACAGAAAAATGAGAAAAGGCTGGGGAGATGGCTCAGCGGTTAAGGCACTTGCCTCCAGTGCCTAAGGCCCTGGGTTCAATTCCCCAGGACCCACATAAGACAGACCCACAAGGTGGTGGCCGTGGTGCTCTCTCTCTCTCTCTCTCTCTCTCTCTCTCTCTCTCTTTCTCTCTCTCTCTCTCTCACCCCCTCTCTCTGCTTGAAAATGAGTAAATAAAATATTTTTTTAAAGGCTGAAAAATTTGCTCTGAGAATAAGACACAGCTGAACCGTGGCCCTGTGTTAACAAGCTAGAACTTGGGTCCAACTTGATTGTTGATTCAGCTTTTGGCATCCTCACCTGTATGAATCTTTGCCTCGCTTTAACCTTAGCTGAAGCCACAGACATTGTCTGATCTTGCTGGCACCTGCATTACATTTAGAATAATGAATGAGGAAGTGCTGGCAAGGAGATAAGCTGCAGTACCCATCAGCTGCAGTGGGCTCAGGGACTAGCCAGGAATCACTGGAAGGGCAGCTTTCATGGTCAACATGTAGCTTCTATGGGTATTTCTACTCAATCAAAAACTTCCTGCTCAAATAAAGAGGTTGTTGAGGTCTTAGGGTCAATGTCTTCTTACTAAGGCCCCCAATCAGTATATCAGACACTTTGATTGGTACCCACTAGGGAAAAGTACAGTAAGAACAGATAGAAGATAAAGAAATAATCAAATTTGCCCTTTGGGTCTTTGGTCATTATTTGTCCACACCAGGTCAAAATTTAGGTTAAAGAAATAGAAAGGCATGTGATAAATCAAGGCAGTGGTACTGAGTTCCCACCCACTCAAGGGCTGGACTGAAATCTTCTAAGAACTCTTATTGGATTTAGTTTCTGAATCTATATCCTCAGACCACAGAGTCAGGCCCACTGCACAGGGGTCAGAAGCCTCAGTTAGAAGTTTCCCTGCACAACTATGTGAGGAAATGGTTAGGATTCCCTACTTGGGATTCCAATGAGCCTCCACTGAAAAAAATACGACTAGTTGCTATTCTGTGTTTCTTTAGATATTGGACAATAGTCTCTTGCAATTTTTACTAAGATATTTATGCATCTGTCAACTTTGTTTTTTCAATATCACTCAGTTATTCCTGTCTCAAGTCTTATATCAGGAACAATGTAGTTATGAAATATGTGTCTAGGATGCACTTTGTTACTGATTCTCTCTCTCTCTCTCTCTCTCTCTCTCTCTCTCTCTCTCTCTGACAAAGAAATCAAATTTAAGCTCAGAAGTAATAATTTCTTTATTTGAGGGGGTGGCCATATTTCTTTTTGCTTTTCAGTAATTGGCTCTTTAATTTTATGATTCTATTGTATACATGAATTTAATTACCCACTTTTCTATCTCCTTTGGGTGTGGATGTGACATCAATTATAAATGCATGAAGATGAATTCAAGATGAGTCAGCCCAGTGAAGGAATGTTGGAACAGAGAAGAAATTCAGTTATGACTATATCGACCCAGACTGTTTGTTATTGTGATAGTATCTTGAAACTAGTCAATGCTGGAAAATTTTTACAACTCAACTTTCACCAAATTCTCTGCCATTTAAAAAAATAATTAAATAGCTAATGTTTAAAGCCCTATCTACATGACCTCAAGTTCATGTTCAGGGTCTTGGAGAGATTAGTTGAAGACCCTTAAAAGCTTCTTATGTATAAAATGTGCCAATGAAAACGCCCCTTTTCAGTCGCTAAGTAAAATAATCAGTATTGCAGTTGGAATCATCTGGGTTCTATTGCTTCATTGACTCAGTGAGCAGACACATGAGCAGATGCCAGTCTGAGAGATTAAAAAGGCTCCAGGGTTTGAGAGATGGTTAAATTGGTAAAGTGCTTGCCACGCAAGCCTGATGATCTGAGTTTTGATCCCCAAGACCCACATAAACCCAGGCGCAGTAGCCAGCACTTGTAATCCCAGCCCATCAGCATGATGGCTGATCAAACAGGAGAATATCCTGGACTGGCAAGCCTGATGTGTTCAGCTTATT
>PVHP010051571.1:0-11394 GCA_004024765.1 Zapus hudsonius | reverse complement strand
TGCCTCCCGAGTGCTGGGATTATAAAGGCATGCGCCACCACGCCCGGCTTCTTCTAGTCTTTTCTGTTCCACCAGCTTTCCTTTTGGGGGGGGGTTTCGAGGTGGGGGTTTGCTCTAACCCAGGCTAACTTGGAATGAACTAGTCTCAGGGTGGCCTGAAACTCACAGCAATTCTTCTACCTCTGCCTCCTGAGTGCTGGGATTAAAGGTATGCGCACCACCACGCCTGGCCAGTTTTTTTGAGGCAGGGTCTCTCTCTAGCCCAGACCGGTCTTGAACTCATGGTGACTCTCCTACCTCAGCCTCAGGTGTGTGCCACCATGCCCAGCTGCTTTTCAATTTCATGGCTCTTCTACTATTAGAGCACACGTAGGGGCTGGGGAGATGGCTCAGCAGTTAAAGATGCTGTTTCCAACGCCTGAGCTTCTGGGTTTGATTCCCCAGTACCCACATAATGCCAGATGCACAAAGTGCTGCTACACACATCTGGAGTTCATTTGCAGTGGCAAGAGGCACTGGTGTACCCATTCTCTGTCTCCCTCCCTCCCTTTGCAAATAAATAGAGCACACTTAGTAGAATCAGCTCCCACCCCCCCTCTCCTGGCCCATGCTGGGGATCCAACTTACAGCCTAGTGAGTGCTAGGCAAGCACTCACCCCAGCATGGAGACACAAGAGGAACCTCATGGAGATACAATCTGTCATTAATCCTGAACAATCATTCTTTTCCCTGCTGCCCCTGAACCAGCTCTTAACAATTCTTGGGGAAATAGCTCACTGAATCCAAGTATGGATTCCTTCTTTTGTTGATTTAAAATAAAAATAAAAAATTGGGGGGTACCACTTGGGTTGACTTGGAACTCACCTTGTAGCTCAAGCTGATCTCAAACTCAGCTCAGACTCCTGAGTCCTGGGATTAAAGGCATGCACCACCAGGGCTGGCTTTTTTTTTTTTTTGGAGGTAGGATCTAGCTGTTGCTGAGGCTTGACCTGGAATTCATTTTGTAGACTTAGGGTGGCCTTGAACTCACAGGGATCTTCCTACTTCTTTGCCTCTGGGACTAAAGGCATGAGCCACCACACCCAGCTGGCCTTTTTTTTTTTAAGTGATCATAGTTTTTGTCATGTGATTATTCTATGTTCTTGACTGCTGTGACTTTCATTTTTTAAAATTGTATTTATTTGCAAGCAAAGTGAGATGGAGGCAGAGCAAGAAAGAAAATGGGCGTGGTGGTGCATGCCTTAATCCCAGCACTCTGGAGGCAGAGGTAGGAGGATCACTTGAGTTCAAGGCCAGCCTGAGACTACATAGTGAATTCCAGGTCAGCCTGGGCTAGAGTGAAGACCCTACCTCCTACCTCGAAGAAAAAAAAAAAAGAGGAAAAAAAAAAAGAAAGAAAATGGGTGCCAGGGCCTCCAGGAATTGCAAACTAACTTCAGACATAGCACCACTCTGCATCTGGCTTTATGTGGGTTCTGGGGAAACAAACCCAGGTTGTCAGGCTTTGCAAGCAAGCGTGTTTAACCGCTGAGTATTAAGAGAGTTCAATAAAAACAAAGTGAAACAAACCACACAGACACATATACACACACACACAAAAGAGAAAGAGGAAGGTAGAGAGTGGATTGTAGCTCACTGGTAAATTTTGTTTAGTATGTATATGCCTGACCTGGGCAAAGTCCCCGACACTAGAGCAACTACGGAAGGTGCTGGAATGAGGGAAAAAGTCCAGGAAATGGAGGCATCACTCCATGTCAGGCAGGTTGGACATTCTGCTACGAGTTCTTCCTGTTCTGATTCTTTGATGCCTGCATTGACTTCTCTTTTCTCTCCCGAGGCATCTTTGTTTAGTTATCACATTGATGTACTAAATAACAAGTTAGTGTAAAAAATGTTTCTTTTGATGTGCAAGGCCTTGGGTTTCATCTTCAGTGTCATGGCTAATTAATAAAACAAATATTTTCATAGGATTATTTTTCTTTAATACCCCGGGTTTGAGAATTGCTAGCTTGAAGAGGCACAGACATGGCTTTCTGATTGCTATAAAAGTCTGAATGCTTGCTTTCAGTTCCTCTCTCTCTTCTGCATGCAGACAGGCGCTCATGAGAATTTGAGATTGGCTTTATTTAGACTCAGTATGTAGCCCCGATGTCTTTGAACTTCAGGTCCTTCTGTCTTTACCTCCTGAGTGCTGGGGTTACAGGTACCCCGTACCATACCTGATTTTTATACAGTGCTGGCAGTCATATAGAGGGCTTTATGCCTGCTATGAGGGCCCCACCAACTGAGCCACACTTCCAGTTTAAGAGACTGTTGCTGGGACAAAGCACTTCACCAAAAGCAGCTGATGGGAGTAAAGTTTTCATTTTGGCTTACAGCCTGGAGGGGAAGCTTCATGATGGAAGTTCCCATAGTGTTTTAAAAAATTATTTGCAGGCAGAGAGAGACAGAAAGAAGAGAAACAGACACAGAGAGAGAGGGAGAGTGAGAGTGGGCACGGGCACACCAGGGCCTCCAGCCACCACAAATGAACTCCAGATACTTCTGGCCCTATGTGGGAATTGGAACTGGAACTGGGGAATCATACCCCAGTTATGAGGCTTTGAAGGCCAGTGCCTTAACCGCTGAGCCATCTCTCCAACCCCCAGAGCTTTTTTTTTTTTATTGCAACACTGTTCAAAGAGCCCCATAGTCTCTTAACTGTGAGCCTGTAAACCAAAAACACATAATGGCACAGAGATTCACATTGCGAATGATGAAATTGCAAGGAAAGGTTGAACTGAGCCAGATGTAAAAGCAGGGCAAGTTCTGCTGCTCACAACCCAGGGAAAACTCTATCCCAAGCCAGCAGCTCTCCTTGGCAGCTGTCCCATAGTCCTGGCATCAGTGAAGTCCTGGGGTTTCCACTGCAACCCACGGTTCATCCTCGTGGATCCACTGGGCCTCCACACAGGGACTCCTGCCTCACATTGCCCAGTTGCAGACACTGTACTGACTGAGCTATTTTTACATTATTTGTGTGTGGGTGCACCAGAGTCTCTTGGCCACTCCAAACAGAATGCCTGATGCTTGGTGTTACTCCTTGTGTCAGGCTTTCCATAGGTGCTGGAGGTTGAACCCAGGTTGGCAGGATTTACAAGCGAGCAGCGAGTCCTCCCCCCACAACTTTTTCATGGCAATCCTCCTACCTCTGCCTCCCGAGTTCTGGGATTAAAGGCCTGCGCCACCACGCCCGGCTGTTGTCTCTGTTTTTGAGAGAGTCTCACTTGGTCAGGCTGGCTTCAAACTCATGGCCATCTGCTTGCCCATGAGCCATCATGTCCGGCCTCTCTTCTTGTTTTTAACTGGGACTTCACATGCTAGGCTAGCTACCACTAAGCTGTAGCCCCCGATCCTGTATCTTGGATCCTGGAATGTAGCCAGAAACTACTGAGGGATCCTTTTCTATAGTTGTTAGTTATTTACTGTGAAAGCTTTCATTTTTGAATCAGCTTCCTACTGGGTTTTTTACTTACAGTTGTAATGCACAGAATGTTACATGCATTATAAGTTACTTGTATAAAAGCAAGCTGAGCCTGGTGGAATAGGTCTGCAATCCCAGCGGCTGTGTGGGATGCCAAGGCAGGAGCAGAACAAGTTCAAGTCCAGCCAGGGCAGCCTGTGAGACCCTGTCTCAAAATGAAAACATGGCTGGGTGTGGTGACTGACACTATAATCCCAGCCCTCAGGAGGCAAGAGGATTACTGAAAGTTCACGGTCAGCCTGGGCTACTGAGGTGAGACTATTTCAGAGACAAGCAGCTGAGGATGTAATTCAGTGTTTGGGGGTGAAGGGCTGGAGAGGAACTCCAGGCTCAGTCCCTAGTACTGCACCTCCCCCAAATAATTTTTATAAAAGGAAATGTTAAAAGCAGCAGCTGAGCAGAGGGTGCCTAGCTTCCTGTTGCAGCCCGTGGGAGGACCCACATACAATCCCCAGCCGCCCCCTCCCTCCCGGGAGCCAGCATGCTTGATCTGTGGCAGTTTCTGTTCCAACAGTGCAGTGTTTCTTTGAGACGGGGTCTTGCTCCAGCCCAGATGGGCTTGGAACTCGGCGATGGTCCTACTTGAGTCTCCTGAGTGCTGGAAGGACTTGCTAAGCATATGATAGTTCAATTAAATTTGTTTCGAAATGTTGACTTTTCCTAAAACCATTTACCTTAAGTTTTGTTTTAACCAACTGAAACCAAAAGTCTAAAGGGAAAGAGTCAATAAATTTAAAAAGGGTGGGGGGGCAGGGAGATGACTCAGCATTTGGAGTTTGTTTGCAGTGGCAGGAGACCCTGGTAAGCTCATTCCCAACGCCCTCTCATGCAGCATGTGTGTGTGTGTGTGTGTGTGTGTGTGTGTGTGTGTGTGTGTGTGTGTGTGTGTGTGTGAAGAGCTGGGGCTGAAGAGACAACAGTTAAGTGTGCTTCCTGAGCAAGCCTGGGAGCTCAAAACAAGACCAGGCAGGGGCTGGAGAGATGGCACATACCTCCAGTGTCTAAGGCCCCCGGTTCAATTCCCCAGTACCCACATAAGCCAGACCCACAAGGTGCTGGCCCTGGTGTTCTCTGTCTCTCCCTTTCTCTCTCTCTGAATCTCTCGGCTTGAAAATGAATAAATAAAATATTAAAAAAAAAAAAGACCAGGCAGGACACCCTCCTCCCCACCCCAAAGGCACATGGAGCAACATACACACATGGAGTGTATGTAGTTCAGCTGGTAAAGTGCTTGCCTAGCATGCATGACACACTGGGTTTGACCATCAGCACCTCATAAATGAAAGGTGGAGTTGCTTACTTATAATCTCTGGAGAAAGAGGCAAGTAGGTCAGAAATTCAAGGTCACCACCCTCTGCTAAATAGTGGGTTCAAAAATACAGACCTGGGAGCTGGGCATGCTGGTGTACACCTTTAATCCCAGCACTTGGGAGACAAGGCCAGCCTGGAACTTACAGAGAGTTTCAGAACAGCCTGGGCTAGGGTGAGACTACGTGGAGAGGTGGCTCATTGGTTAAAGCACTTGCCTACAAAACCTAATGACCTGGGTTCAATTACCCAGTACACATAAGCAAGATTCACAGAGTGGCACAGGCATCTGGAGTTTGTTTGCATTGGCTGGAGGCCCTAGTGTGCCCATTTTCTCCTTCCGTGTCTCCCTCCCTCCCTCCCTCCTTCTCTCTCTCTCTCTCTCTCTCTCTCTCTCTCTCTCTCTCTCCTTGCAAATAAATAAGATTTGATTTTTTGGATTTTTTTTTTTTTTTGGTTTTTCGAGGTAGGGTCTAACTCTAGCCCAGGCTGACCTGGAATTTACTTTGTAGTCTCAGGGTGGCCTTGAACTCACGGCAATCCTCCTACCTCTGCCTCCCTAGGGCTGGGATTAAAGATGTGCGCCACCACACCTGACATAAATAAAAATTTTTAAAAGCACAGTTTCTACTGTGAATGTATCACTTTGCACCATCCTAGAATGGAAAAATTGTGAGGTATCCATCTATCATATAACAAGAAGTCAGGATGAAACAATTAAAATGAATTATGACTATGTAGAAGTTTCTGAAAGAGTGGAAAAGGAAGTTGGTATGTATGTTTAATGCAATCATCCACTATTGTATATTGATTTGTGACAAGAGCTCTACCACTGAGCTACACTTTCAGGCCAAATATAAAATCTTGGCCTTCTGGGTTTGAGAAAATGGCTCAGTTGGTAAAGTGTTTGCTGTACACGAATGAGGTTCTGAGTTCAGATCTCTAGCACTCAAAAGCTGGGTGCACTCTGCTGTGTGCCCCTGCTTTGTCTAACCCCACACCCTTCCCAAGGCACCCTCATCCCATAACTGAGGCACATCTGTGACAAGGCATGGAACATTTTTCTGTTTTGGAGGAAAGTATTTATTGAAGTTATAGATCCAGGGGAAGTTCCATAATGGCGAAAGAGGCTGGCCACTTTTCACAGGCCCAAGCAGAGAGAGAAACCCATCACCAGCAACTCCAAAAGCAAGTAAGCACACTCTGCAATAGAACTTTTGATTTAAACTTTTTGTCACCAATAAAATACAACAACAACAACACCACCAAAAGGCTGGGTCCAGAATTGGGGAGGATACCTAGAAATTGCTGGCCAGCTGGTCTACCTGAATTGGTGAGCCCCAGGTTCAAGGAGAAATCCTGTCTTCAAAACTAAGGCAGAGAGCAGACGAGAAAGACACCCAACATCAAACTCTGGCCCCTACATGTACAAACATGAAGACACAAGATTTTATTGTGCATATATGTGCAATTTTGTTTTTGAATTTGGGGTTTTTGAGACAGGGTCTCCTTTATAATTATTTAGTTTAAAACTTTTTAAGGTTTATTTAGGGCTGGAGATATGGTTAAGTGGTCAAGGTGCTAAGGACCTGGGTTCAGTTTATTTATGAGAGAGAGGGAGAGGGGACACTCCAGTGCCTCCTGCCACTGCAAAGGAACTCTAGACATATCTGTGCATCTGTTTTTTGTTTTTTTTTTTAAATGTTTTTATTGAGAGAGAGAAGGGGGGAGGGGAGAATGGGCACGTCATGGCCTTCAGCTGCTGCAAATGAACTCCAGATGCATGTGCCACTGTGTGCATTTTGCTTTATGTGGGTACTGGGGAGTTGAACCTGGGTCATTAGGCTTGGCAGGCTAGTGCCTTAACCCTCTGAGACATTCCTGATCTGGTTTTATGTGGGTGGGTACTAGGGAATTGAACCTGGCTGTCCGGCTTTGCCATAGCACCTTTAAACACTGAGCCCTCTCTCCAGCCCCTTCTTATAATCTTATAGAAAATGTGCACAAAACAAGTGTGCAAAACATGAACAGTGATCCTTGCTGGGTAATGGGAATGTGCTTGGCGATTGTTGATTTCTTTATACTTTTCAGTATGTTTTGAACCATCATCCTCAAGCTAACAAAGAAGAATCAGACTCTTAACAGAAATAACTCACCTCATTTCCCTTCTCTCTCTTCCTAGAAAACGTGGACACAGACTTCCAGGCTGGCCCGGGGCAGAGCGAAGAGAAACCTGTGCCTGCTGCTCCCGTGCCCAGCCCTGTGGCCCCGGCACCTGTGCCATCCAGGAGAAACCCCCCTGGGGGCAAGTCCAGCCTAGTCTTGGGTTAGCTCTGACTGTCAGAACTCTGTCCTTTCGTTCGTTTGTTTTCTCTGTGCTCGTGAACTGCACAATGTGAGCCTGACTGTATGTCTTTTTGATTTGTTTCATTAAAAAAGAAGCACTTTATGTATTGCTGTCCTTTTTTTCCCCTCCTTTTTCTTTCTTTTTGAAGCTCAGGCTTCTGTTTCTCTGACTCCTGGGTCTGTGGGCATGAGTGTTTTCTAGTAGTAGATTGGAGTAGTAGATTGTTTCTAAGAATGAATGATCTGGTTCCCATTGTGCCAGAGGCTCTTTTGTATCCGGGCTTTTGACACTGTACTTGGCTGGGACATCAGCAGGTACCGCCCGGCAGCCCCACTGTATCAGTGCCCTTTGCCAAGTGCATCTTCCTGTGCCGTAAGGACCAATAAAGAGGCCTGTACCTCACCCCCCACTGCCTGCAACGCAAAAGAACCACCATGTTACTAACATGACTGGCCAGCTGGTGAGCAAGGCCTGCTGTTCTGGAGCAGAGGATGTCCAAACTGCCTGCCCTGGGGAGGTGAAGGAAGGAGCAAGGGAGGGGGGCTCCCACATGGGTGTTGTTCTTATTAAGTGCTGTGTGCATGATGCTGGTGCTTGACCATGAGAGAAAGTCTCGCTCTTGACGTGTGTTGTCCTTCTCAATCCTGGACTGTGGCTTAAAGTAAACAATATCCACATTTTGAAACACTGTCCTGTGTCTTTTTTTACCCCCCCCCCCTTTGGGGTGGGAGAGTTTGAGAAAGGGTCTCATTCCTGCTTCCGTCTCTCAGTGTTGGGATTACTCGCATGAGCCTGGTTGGATGTGATGCTGGAGATGGAACCCAGGGCTTTGTACATGCTGGGATGGCGTTCTACACACTAGCTGCATTCTCAGCCCTTCCTATCCAGCGTTTGACAGTGTTTAGTGTTCTTCATGGGAGATTACACTTCATTAGAGGAGGGTGAGGGAGGGTTCGGTCCCCTCAAGTGACATGGATGAAAGAAGGTAAAAGGAAGAGATTTCTGGGTTCAGATGGATGTGTCCTGTGCAGTGACCAAATCAGTAGCTGTTAATGAGCTGGCTTCTGTGGGGCTCAGCAGTTGAGGTGCTTTCCTGTGAGGTCTAAGGACCCCTTTGGATTCCTGAGCACAAAATAACACATGCATCTGGAATCCATTTGCAGTGGCTGGAGGCCCTGGTGTGCCCATTCTCTCTTGTCTGTCTCTCTTTTAGCTCTTTCTGCTTGTAAACAAAATTTCAAAAAAAAAAATAGCTTATATGTCTACCTGTGCTACTGGCCTCCTGGGCTCTGTTGGCATGTAATTTGGGCCTCTACTTTGTTACTGGCAAAGTGAGACCTTGGAACTATTAGGCATATCCCTGAGATGAATAGGGATTACTAGGTTGTTGGGATTTTGATTTTTTTTCCCCCCTTTCTTAACAGTGGCTATTTTGTGTGCATGTGGGCATATATGGGTTCAGGGGAATACTGATTCAGGCACTCAGGCTTGCATAGCAAGTACTTTATGTACTGAGCCAGCTCGCTTAAAGAGTGTTTATAAGGCATTTTACAAAATGAATCAATACCTGTGACCCAGGATCCTCCCAGTGTTACTGCCACACGGGTTTTACTGGCCTGAGTTTCTATTCTGGGAGGGAACCTGCACCCTTCTCAGCCTGTGAGTAAGGGTGGAGCCGTTTAAGAAGGGAATTTGATAGTTTGTGACATAACTGGATAGTTAGCTTTAGCTTTGGTATTGTACCAAGATAAGTGCTTAGTCAAACATTTGTGTTTTAAGCTGGCATGGTGGCACATGCCTTTAGCCCTTGCACCCAGCCTGAGGTAGGAGGATCAGCCTGAGTTCAAGACCAGCCTAGGGCCTCAGAGTGAGTTCCAGGTCAGCCTGGGCTAGAGTAAAACCCTGCCTCAAGACAACAAATGTGTTTTAAAGGGCTAACAGCCACTTTTGTTTGGTATTGTCAGATCAGACAAGGAAATTACAAGAACATGTTTGCTGGAGGGTGTCCCATTTTTAGTTAGAAACAGTATCTGAAAAGTGAAGTCACATGATCTTAAAATGAATACTTGAAAAAATGTCAGGGGCAGAGGATATCGCTCAGTGGTTAGAGGTGCTCGCATGCAAAGACTGCCGGTCTGGGTTCAATTCCCCAGCACCCACGCAAAGAAGCCAGATGCAATTTGCAGTGGTAAGAGGCCCTACGGTGACCATTCTCTCTCTCTGCAAAGAACTAAAATAAAAATCTTAAAAACAAAAAAGTGGGCGGGTGTGGTGGCGCATGTAGGAGGATCACCATGAGTTCAAGGCCACCCTGAGACTGACTACACAGTGAATTCCAAGTCAGCCTGGGCTAGAGTGAGACACTACCTCGAAATACCAAAAAAAAAAAAAAAAAAAAAAAAAAAAAAAAAGCATTTATAATTCGGTAAGTGTCATGAGGTTTTTGTGAACTCTATAAAGAGGGAGAGGTCAACAAAATATTAACCCTTCCCATTGGGGAGAAGTTTCTGATTCTACTGAAGACGTCAGAAGAGTTCATGGGGATGAATCTTCCCAGGTGGAATTGGGAGGTTTCAGGTCACTCCTCCCCCTGCTTCAGACCAACTCCAGTTTATGACTTGGTTTCTTGGGGGATCTGTCTTTAGCTGGCTGACATGATCTGCCTTGCCTTCACGGGCAGGAGCTCTGGGACCCCAGCGATGAGGTCAGCCTGCACCTGTCCTCCAGCCCGGACCCGGGTGGACGTGGACAGCCCCGCCGCCTGCGACGGCCCCCGGGAGCTGAGCATCCGGGTCCCGCAGCTCTATGCAAATGAGCCGGCGCGGCCCCGCCCCCCGGAAGCGGCGGGCCCCGCGCGCTGGGACCCCGGGAGCCCAGCGGCCATGGCGCGGCGCGCGCGGCCCGTGCGCGTCCTGGTGGACATGGACGGCGTGCTGGCCGACTTCGAGGCCGGCCTCCTGCGGGGCTTCCGCCGCCGCTTCCCCGACGAGCCGCACGTGCCGCTGGAGCAGCGCCGCGGCTTCCTGGCCCGGGAGCAGTACCGAGCCCTGCGGCCCGACCTGGCGGTAGGACCCGGGCTCCTCTCCCCGGGGCGGGCAGGGCCGGCCGGCTGGGGCCCGCTGCATAGACGCCTGGTTTCGGTCGGAACCCAACCCACGTCCCGGTTCTGAGTCCTCGGTTCACCCCGGGGCTGGAAAGTCTCAGAGCGAGCCGGGCGTCCCAGTCTTCGGGAGGCAGAGGGAGGAGGATCGCTGTGAGTTCGAGGCCAGCCTGAGACTTCAGAGTGAATTCCATGTCAGCCTGGGCTAGAGCGAGACCCTACCTCGGAACCCCCATAATCTCCCCTTCCCCCGTCCTCTGGGGCGCCATCTGCTGGAGGCAGAAGCCAGGACCCACACCTTGTGTCTTGCAGGATAAAGTGGCCAGTGTGTACCAAGCTCCAGGCTTTTTCCTGGACCTGGAGCCCATCCCCGGGGCCTTGGAAGCTATGCGGGAGATGAACGACATGCCCGAGTAAGGCGGGTGGGTAGGGGGCCGGGGGGGGGCAGCCAGCTCCCCCGGGGCTAAGTGTCCTCTTTCTCCACAGTACCGAAGTCTTCATCTGCACCAGCCCTCTGCTGAAGTACGACCACTGTGTGAGCGAGAAGGTGGGGTGCTTTCCTGACCCCCATCTTATAAGTAAACCACACTTGCAGAGACACTGACGGCGGGGCTGGGGGAAAGGTGCCCAAGGGTCTTGCAGACACCATGAATTCAGGGTCATCCTGGCCTCACTGACAGACCTTCCTGTGTCCTAACAGTACCACTGGGTGGAGCGGAACCTGGGGCCCCAGTTTGTGGAGCGCATTATCCTGACAAGGGACAAGACCATGGTCTTGGGGGACCTGCTCTTTGATGACAAGGACACGATTCAGGGTAGGATTTGTTATCCTTGCCACCTGCCAGGCATCTGGCCTGCTGGGACCCAGAGAGGCAATGACAATAACCAGATGATATGCCCAATGCCTTTCCCTCCTAGGCCTGGAGGAGACCCCAAGCTGGGAGCACATCTTGTTCACCTGCTGCCACAATCAGCACCTGGCCCTGCCCCCCACAAGGAGAAGGCTGCTCTCCTGGAGTGACAACTGGAGGGAGATCATAGACAGCAAGCGAAGAGCCACACAGCAGGAGTAAACTGGACCTGTGGTGGACAGGCTGAAGGGAGGGAAGGTGGGTC
>PVHP010051570.1:0-11405 GCA_004024765.1 Zapus hudsonius | reverse complement strand
AGAGAGAGAGAGAGAGAGAGAGAGAAACCAGGGCCTCCACCTTGTGGGTCTGGCTTATGTGGGTCCTGGGGAATTGAACCCAGGGCCTTAGGCACTGGAGGCAAGTGCCTTAACCGCTGAGCCATCTCTCCAGCCCGAAAATTTGTTTTAAAAAAAATAAATTCTAAGCCGGGTGTGGTGGCGCACTCCTTTAATCCCAGCACTCGGGAGGCAGAGGTAGGAGGATCGCCGTGAGTTCAAGGCCACCCTGAGACTACACAGTGAATTCCAGGTCAGCCTGGACTAGAGCGAGACCCTACCTCAAAAAAACAAACAAAAAAAAAATGTTCTAGACTCTCCCAGGAGCTCGTAATTGCTTTCCCCCACCTCTTCACCCC
Source organism: Zapus hudsonius (assembly GCA_004024765.1). NCBI lineage: Eukaryota > Metazoa > Chordata > Mammalia > Rodentia > Dipodidae > Zapus > Zapus hudsonius. The sequence continues at coordinate 11,028 of PVHP010051570.1, read as the reverse complement.
CAGTTAACACACACACACACACACACACACACACACACACACACACACACTCCAAAACAGAGCAGTTTTAGATATGCAGTTTCATATACCTGAAACCCAGCTCTCCTATTATTAACATCTTGCATTACTATGGTACATTTACTGTAATTACTGAACTCATATTGGCACATTAAGTTGATATTGCATTCAAATTTCCTTAATTCTTCCCTGTTCTGATTTTCTGTTCCAATTTGTTTTTGCTTGTTTATTTATTTTAACCTCCTGGAGGCATTTCTTAGGGAAACACTCTACTATGAGCTATATCCCCAGACCTTCTGATAGCATTTCTTCTAGAGCCTTCTATTTTGTTTCCATTTGGATTTTGTTCTCTCTTCAAGTCTCCTGGGAGCCTTGTCTTCACTATTTTCCTCAGGATTTTCTTCACGCTCTTGCATTATGTTTCCTATATCTCTTTTTTTGGTTTAGTTTTTTTTTTTTTTCATTTGGGTAGAGTATATTTTCCAGAAGTCCTCTGAGAAAATATTAATTTCCAGTGTAACATTGTGTTTTGGCAATTTTGTTATATTATTTGATAATTTCTGTCATTCCATCTTCTCTGCTCTTTTATAATCATACATTAGGCCTTGATCTTTTCTCTCGTTCCCTTCCCTCTCTTTCTGGCTAGTGGTTGTACTCGTGTAAAGTCAGATGCACATAGTGCTGCATGCATCTGGAATTTGCAGCAGCTAGAGATGCTTGCAGCACTTTGTGCATCTGGCTTTACATGGATACTGGAGAATTGAACCTCAGACTTTGCAAGCAAGTATCTTTAACCACTGGGTTATCCCTCCAACCCCACAATGGTGTTCTTAAGATGTGGTCTTATGCAGCCCAGGCTCACAATGTAGCTGAGGATGACTTTGAACTCCTGATCCTTCTCCCAAACAATATATCATCTTCATGAAACCTTTCTGTCCTCAGCATTCTCAGCCCTCCTCACAAGTACCTACAAGAGCCCTTTTATGTTGTGTGGTAATATTTTATGGGTCTCTTCCTCACACAACTGTTTTTTTTTTTGTTTGTTTGTTTGTTTGTTTTTGTACTGTCTCTGCCTTAACTCTTCTTTCCCCCTCCTCAGGGTGTAGTACTATAGCCAGAGCTTAGTAATAGGCAGCTAACATGCTTTTTGCTCTTGGGTTCTTAATGAACATTTGTTGAAGAAATGAAGGAAACACATGAGAAATCTGAAGGAGTCTAAGAGATGTCCTGTTCTAAGGATTTCCAGAAGTCCTAATTATAGGAGTTTACACAAACACATACTTGCAGGCACATGTGTGTATTTCTTTAATTGTAACTAATGACCAGAAAGTCATATATACTCAGATAGGCCTTCAGGCCTGACTGCAAGGCATTTTGAAATTGGCTAAAATATAATCTACAGGAAGCAGGAGTTTTCATCTCTGCTCACGGTGGCTCAGTGCTCATATATATATAGTAAGAGCTTGTTATTAGTCAAGGGTATCAACGAGAAACAGATGGCACACTGAAAATTGGATAATTTGGGGAGAGATCATTTATAAAGGTGTAGGGGAACCACAAATGATAGTGAAGTTACTCTGAGCTTTTACTAGTAAAAAACTGTTACCACTGCCAGCCCTAGGTCTAAAGAGAGGCCACCTGCCTTGAGAACCATGACCTCTAGCCATAGCCACCTGACTGCTGGAAGGGCCACCTCATGAGGGTAACCTCAGTCCAAAACCAATGTTCAAAAGACTCAGGCGAAAATGGCTGGCATGAATGTGGAATCTACTGTAACACAAGGAAGAAGCGGCGGGAGTCTGAGCCAAGGCTGGCAAATGTGTGACATACTCGCCACCATTCCTTCCTTCCAGTCACCAATCTGACCTCCAAGGCAGACCTTTTCAAAATATTTTATTTATCAATATGAGAGAGAGAAAGGAGAGAGAGAGAGAGAGAGAGAGAGAGAGAGAGAGAGAGAGAGAGAGAGAGAGAATGGGTACACCAGGGCCTCTAGCCACTCCAGACACACGCGCCACCTTGTGCATCTGACTGTATGCGGGCACTGGGGAATCGAACTTGGGTTCTTCTGCTTTGTAGGCAAAGTCCTTAACTGCTAAGCCATCTCTCCAGTGCCAGACCTTTTTAAAAAAAATCAGATATAGATAGCTTCCCTACATTGCCGGTAAGATACACTACAGTGCTCCAAGGAATGACTACAGATGAACTATTGCTTTTTTTTTTTTTTTTTTTTTTGAGATAGGATCTCCCTTTGCTTTAGCCCAGGCTGACCTGGAATTCTCTATGCCATTTTAGGATGGCCTTGAACTCACAGTAATCCTCCTACTTCTGCCTCCCGAGTGCTGGGATTAAAGGAGTGCACCACCAAACTTGGCTTTTTGCTTTTTTTATTCATGCTTCCCTACAATTTGTAATATAATGCCAACTGCCTTGGAACTCTCAATCCTCCTGCCTATGCTTCCTTGTGCTGGGATTACAGGTATGCAACACTGTTCCTGGCTTTAAGTCATTGTTACCTGGTATGAGACCATTTGACAAACTGGCTATAATGGTACTAGTAGAGTTGGTAGGGATTTTTAAAGTTTTTTTGTTGTTGTTTTTCAAGGTAGGGTTTCTCAAACCCAGGCTGACTTGGAATTCACTATGTAGTCTCAGGCTGGCCTCGGACTCAAGGCAATCCTACCTCAGCCTCCTGAGTGCTGGGATTAAAGGTGTGGGTTTTGTTTTTTTGAGACAAGGTCTTGCCATGTAAGCCAAGATAGTCTCAATTTGTGTATGTGTGTCTATGTATGTATGTATGTTATATGCATGTTCTGCATGTGAGGGAAGGCACGTGTGTGCTGTAGGGCATGTTGGAGCACTGAGGACAATTTAATGTGTCAGCCTTTGCTTTCCAACTTGTCTGAGGCAAGGTCTCTCATTATTCACCGCTGTGCTGGCCAGGCTAGCCAGCCTATGAGGTTCTCTGCTTCCTTTTTGCCACAGTCATGCTGGAAGGACAGATGCCTGCCAGAGCACACTGCTTTTTCATGGGTTCTGGGGAGCTAAACTCATGTACTCACACTTGAGCAGCAAGCACTTTATCTTTTAAACCATCTCCCTAGTCACTGGCTTCAAATTGATAATCCTCCAGCCTCAGCATCCTGAGAAAGTGGAATTTTGGAGTTTGGCTTGGGTCTTTCTAGATTGAAGTAAACCTCTGGTCATTACCTGAGGAGGATATACAGATTGAGTCAGCTACCAGGGAGAAGGGGCTGCCAAGTGCTGGACTAAGCAGGTTTTGCTTTTGTTTTTGCCCCAGACGGCCAGGCTAGGGTTCAAGTTAGGATTCTGATCCTAAGGGAGGCAGTAGAATGCAAATCAGCAATTAAAGTAAAATTTACAGACTGGTCAAAATAGTGAGAGTGAGGGAAAGGCACACTGTGGACATCCAGCATTGTTTTTGAGAGCTAGGTTGATTTCAGACTCATGTGGATGCAAAGGATGCTTCTAATGTACTATTAAAATAATCCATAATGTGGACCGGACATGGTGTCACATGCCTTCAATCCCAGCACTCAGGAGGCAGAGGTAGGAGGATGGCTGTGACTTCAAGGCCAGTTTGAGACTACAGAGTGAATTCCAGGTCAGCCTGGGCTAGAGTGAGACCCTACCTCTAAAACAAACAAACAAACAAATAAATCCATAGTGTGGTTCAACTATGATATTAGGTCCTACTGAACTCACAGTAGATAGAAGACCTTGGGTAACTGCAACTCAGCAGAGCAAGATACAGAAAGGAGTAATGTCATTGTTCTTTTCTGGTCTTGCATGTGTATGTTGTATGAATCTGTGTGTGCATGTGGGGGTGCCCTTGCTGGAGGAGGTGCATTGCTTGGGGTGGGCCTAACCTTCCTAACCTTCCTAACCTAACCTTGGGGTAGCCCAAACCTTCCTTGCTAGAGTTAGCTCATTCTTGCTGTTATTTCTCAGCTGCTCTGGCAAGATGTGCTGCCAGGCTCTGCTCTATAAGCCAAAGTAAAATAAACCCTTTCCTTCCATAAGCTGCTTCTGGTCATGTGTTTTTTTTTTTTATTTTATTTATTCATTTTCAAGCAGAGAAGAGATACAGAGAGAGAGAGAGAGAGAGAGAGAGAGAGAGAGAGAGAGAGAGAGAGAGAGAGAGAGAGCACAGGGCCACCACCTTGTGGTTCTGACTTATGTGGGTCCTGGGGAATTGAACCAGGGGCCTTAGGCACTGGAGGCAAGTGCCTTAACCGCTGAGCCATCTCTCCAGCCCTGGTCATGTGTTTTGTCCCATCAACGAGAAGGTAACTGCAACCGTTTTCTTGGTTAGAATAACCAGATGATTTTATTCATCTTTTTAAAAATAATTATTTATTATTTACAAGCAGAGAGAGGGGGGAGAGGGAGAGAGAGAGTATGGGTGTGCCAAGGCATCTGGAATGTGTGGGTGCACCAGGGCTTCTAGCAACTGCAAACAAACTCCAGATGCATGTAACACTTTGAACATCTGGCTTATGTGGGAATGGGGAATTGGATGCAGGTCATTAGGCTTTGCAGGCAAGCACTTTTACCACTGAGCCATCTTTCCAGTCCTGTTCAACTTTTCATGTAAATTATTGTGCCTACCATATTCCAGGAACTTTCCTTCTCTGAGAAGTCTTCTTACTCATGGTTCCTCATGGTGGGGCAATCAAGCTGCCCAGATGTGTGGCCCAGGGACAAGCACATGTACTAAGAGCTATCAGTCATCAGGCTTGCTGGTAACGTCCCCCAAAGCCTGGCATGAAAAAGCCAATTGAACCCACTGCCTGAGTGTTTATACTAGATCTTGGAATTTGCCAATGCAGAGAATATCAGGTAACAGTAGAAATGAAGCTAGGTTGGATCAATGATGGATCTGAAACATAAACTGTGAGATTAAATAAAACAGACAAGGCATGAGGTTTGTCTCAGTAGTTGAGGACATTCCCAGCATGTATAAAGCCCTGGGTTCCATCCCAGCACTGCCAAAACAATCAAAAACACACAGAAACATGTAGAGATAGTCCCTGACTTTATGATGCTTTATGATGATACAAATACATATACCCTTATAGCCACTCTGTTTATCACTTTCAGTACAGAAGTCAATAAATTACACAAACTATTCAATACTTTGTTATAAAACAGGCTATGTATTGGGTGATTTTTCTCTACTTTAGGCTAATGTGAATAAATGTTTTGAACACATTTAAGGGTGGCTAGCTAAGCTATGATGTTTGATACATTAGAAATGTTAAATTCATTTTTAATTCATGATATTTTCAAGTTTCAATGGCTTTATTAAGTTTGCGGAGCATCATATAAATTAGGTTTCAACATAAAAAAATAGCTACAGAAACTAGGAACATTGAGAAAGTTCATCTGCAGAGGAACTAATAACAAATGTGTGGGCAGTGTGTGGAGAGACCATGTGGATAATGGAAAAACCCTGTGTGGGCAGCAAGGGAGCTATTACCAGCTAGACTTGAAGAGCTGAGGTGAAAAGGAGATTAGAAGAGGAAAGTTGTGTAGAGTAAGCCATCTTGGGAGGAATGGTCACTTTTGATTGAAGGACACAAATGCCTAAAGTCATCCTCTAGGGATGAGACCAAGAAGAATAAGCATGCTGACCTCATTCTGTTGATATGATCCACACAGGCCAAGTTTCCAGGAAAAGAGCACACTGTAGGGAAGGGTGAAAAGTGGATTCGGTGGAGCAGATTGAAGATATTTTGGGAACAGAAAGATAAAAATAACTAAAACAGTAAGTAAAAGGAGGAGAACAGAGCAGGCATGTCGAAAGAGAAAAAAGGTGGTATATAGAGAAAGAGAACATTCTAGCTAAGAGACTGAAGGGGTGGCGTCTTCTCGGAGTCGCCTCAGGTCCTCATGTCTTTCTGCCTTGAGATCGTGTGCCAGTTTTAGTCTCAGTGTCACTTTCTAACAGATCCTCTTCATGTAAAGCTCTCTACAGTAATTCTGGTTTTTTTTTTTTTTTTTTTTTTTTTTTTTTTTTTTTTTTTTTTTTTTTTTTTTTTTTTTGGTTTTTTGAGGTAGGGTCTCACTCTAGCCCAGGCTGACCTGGAATTCACTAAGTAGTCTCAGGGTGGCCTTGAACTCACAGCAATCCTCCTACCTCTGCCTCCCAAGTGCTGGGATTAAAGGCGTGCGCCACCACGCCCGGCTAGTAATTCTGTTTTTTGCAAACCCAAAAGCCTAAGAAAATGCTGGGTACAATGAGAATACTTTATTCCTCTTAGATATCCTGCAAAGGCATTTGACACAGGTAGGCCACTTATTGAGAAAGAATTATAACACTCTCCTCAGGTTTTTGTAAAGTGTCCAAATTTAAAAATAAAGGTGCCAGAGTCATGAAAACCATTTGTCAAAATTGAGAAATCATAAAACTGACCTAATTAAACAGGTTCTCTTGGATTATGAAAAACATGGATTCCTCTTTGAAAGAATCATAGACCATTCTAAGGGAAATTAAGACAGTCGAACTTTTTTCTTTAAATTCCACTTCAGTTTATCTATCATCTACATCTATCTATCTATCTATCTATCTATCTATCTATCTATCTATCTATCTATCTATCTATCTATCTATCTTTTTTTTATTAAGCAGAGAGAGAGAGAAAGAGAGAGAGAGAGAGAGAGAGAGAGAGAGAGAGAGAGAGAGAGAGAGAGAAACACCAGGGCCACCACCTTGTGCTTATGTGGGTCCTGGAGAATTGAACCCAGAGCCTTAGGCACCAGAGGCAAATGCCTTATCCACTGAGCCATCTCTCCAGCCCTCTATCTATCTATCTAATGTTGGGGAGTACACTCAGGGCCCTGTGCAAGTTAGCCAGCCAAAAGCCCTTCCTTTTTATTGATTTATTGGTGCATTAAACTACACATATTTAAAGTATACAAACTGATCAATTTTTTTTAAGGAAAGGAGGGTTTATTTTGATTTGAGCGTAGAGTTCATCATAGTGGGGAAGACACAGTAAACTGATGAATTCCAACACAGATTTTCATGATTAGACTCAAAATAACATTTCCAGCCAGGTGTGGTGGCACACGCCTTTAATCCCAGCACTCAGGAGGCAGAGGTAGGAGGATCACCATGAATTCAAGTCCAGCCTGAGACTACAGAGTTACAGGTCAGCCTCAGATAGAGTGAGACCCTACCTCAAAAAAAATAGACAACAAGCCGGGTGTGGTGGCACACTAGCCTGGCGTGGTGACGCACTCCTTTAATCTCAGTACTCAGGAGGCAGAGGTAGGAGGATCACAATGATTTCAAGGCCACCCTGAGACTACACAGTGAATTCCAGGTCAGCCTGGGCTAGAGCGAGACCCTACCTCAAAAAACCAAAAAAAAAAAAAAAAAAAAAAAAAAGACAACAAAAATAGTAATATTTCCATCTGTTCCAAAGGATTTTGTGTACCACTTTGTAATCCTTCCTTCTGCTCACATCTCCAAGCAACCAATGATCTGCTTTCAAACATTATAGATTAATTTGCATTTTCTAGATTTTACATAAAGGGCCAAATGGGATATATTCTTTTCCTGCCCATTTTTATTTGTTCTGTTTCTGTTTTTTTCTAAATATTTTATTTTTTATGAGAGAGAGAATGGGCACACCAGGGCCTCTAGCCACTGCAAACTAACTCCAGACACATGCGCCACCTTGTGCATCTGGCTTTATATGGGTACTAGGGACTCGAACCAGGGTAGTTAGGCTTTGCAGGCAAGCCCCCTGGCTCTTTTTTTTGAGGTAAGGTCATACTCTGTAGCTCAGGATGCTGGCCTAGACCTTACTAGATAGCTCAGGCTGACCTCCAAATCCTGGCAATCCTTCTGCTTCAGTCTCTCAGTGCTGGGATTAAACGTGTGAACAACCATAGCTGGCTTTCCTTGCCTGTTTTTTTTTTTTTTTTTTTTTGAAGAACACAACATCTTCTTTTTTAAAAAATATTTTATTTACTCATTTTCAAGCAGAGAGAGAGAAGGAGAGAGAGAGAGAGAGAGAGAGAGAGAGAGAGAGAGAGAGAGAGAGAGAGCACACCAGGGCCACCACCTTGTGGGTCTGGTTTATTGGCTTACGTGGGTCCTGGAGAATTGAACCCGGGGCCTTAAGGCACTGGAGGCAAGTGCCTTAACCACTAAGCCATCTCTCCAGCCCACCTGTTTTTATTTTAACTCAGTATATTAATCATTCTGAGATTAATCTATGTTATACATTTTTTTTTGGCAGAGTAGCAATCTTCAGTAGCTCAGCTGGTAGGACGGAGGACTATACACTGGACACATATACCTTAATTTGATTGTGCATTCACATATAAATGGGCTTTTGGGTAGTTTCCAGTTTTGGATATTATATACAACTGTCAATTTTAAGATGGAAACTGGAATGATATTTTTTCCGGATGTCAGAAACAATTGCTTCCGTAAATAGAAATTAAAAGCCTGCACTCCCAAGATCTGAAGATCTGGATTTCATTTACCAACTGTGGTACTTGGGGCCAATAACTTTAAGCTTTCTGATCCTTGATTCCTTAAGCTGTAAAAGAATATTAATAAGGGGCTGGAGAGATGGCTCAGCGGTTAAGGCACTTGCCTGCAGTGCCTAAGGCCCCGGGTTCAATTCCCCAGAACCCACATAAGTCAGACCCACAAGGTGGTGGCCCTGGTGCATTCTCTCTCTCTCTCTCTCTCTCTCTCTCTCTCTCTCTCTCTCTCATCTCTCTGCTTGAAAATGAATAAATAAAATATTTTAAAAAAAAGAATATTAATAAGACCTGCCTCCCCTTATTGGAGCACTACTCAAAACAACTAAGACATGAACTTAAGTATTGTCCATTCACCCATGAGTAGACAAAGATGTGCTGTATGTATTCAATGGCTATAATCCAGACATAAAGAAAATAAAATCCTGTATTTTTTTTTAACGGCAAGGTCTCATGATAGCCCAGGCTGACCTGAAACTCATTCTGTAGCCCAGGCTATCCTCAAATTCATGGTCATCCTCTTACATCAACCTTCTGAATACTAGGATCAAAGGTGTAAGCCACCATGCCCAGCCTAAACTGCTGTAATTTTTAATGAAATGGATGTCAAGAGAGGACATCACCTTAAGTGAAATAAACAGACAAAGGACAGATGATACATATTCTCATCCATTTATAGAAGCTATTAAAAAAATCAACCTCGCTGGGCGTGGTAACGCACGCCTTTAATCCCAGCACTCGAGAGGCAGAGGTAGGAGGATTGTCGTGAGTTCAAGGCCACCCTGAGTCTACAGAGTGAATTCCAGGTCATCCTGGACTAGAGCGAGACCCTACCTCGAAAAATCAAAAAAAAAAAAAAAGAGATAATGTATATCAAACTACAGTAAGAGAAAGCTATGTGTGATGCTGCATGCCTGCAATCCTAGCACCTGGGAGAGAAAGCAGAAGAAGCATCAGAAGTCCAAGGCCATTCTCTAATGTACAGTGTGTTCAAGGCCAGCCTGGGCTATTGAGACCTTCTCTAAAAAAAATATATAGCCGGGCGTGGTGGCGCACGCCTTTAATCCCAGCACTCGGGAGGCAGAGGTAGGAGGACTGCCGTGAGTTCAAGGCCACCCTGAGAGCATAGTGAATTCCAGGTCAGCCTGGACTAGAGTGAGACCCGACCTTGAAAAACCAAAAAAAAAAAAATATATATATATATATAAATACAATCAAAGGGAGGAATTAGCTCTGGTGTGCTATAGCACAGCAGGTAGTCTATAAGGATTTATGGTATTTTTCAAAATATCTAGAATAGTCAAAAATTTCTAAGCACATATAAATTATAAATATTTGAAGAGAAAAATGTGAACCTCCCTGACTTAATCACTACATATTAGATACATGTATTACATGATCATGCTATATATCATGAATATTTACAAATATGTGTTAATCAAAAAATTAAAAATCTCTTCTAGAATTGTTATGAGGATTAAATAACAAGATTCAAACATTTAACTTTTCATTCAAATACCAGCAATTACTAGTATGGAAGGAAAGGTGAGAGCATTGAGAATTTAGTCTATCTTAGCTTGGATCCACATAACAAATACCATTGACTGGATGGCTGAAAGAGAAATACATTTTATATAGTTTTTAAAAAATACATTTATTTATTTATTTGAGAGACACACAGAAAGAAAGAAAAAGAAAGAAAGGAAAGAAGGAAGAATGAAAGATGAAATTAAGAAAGAAAAGAAAAAGAAAGCTAGAGAGAAAATATGGGCACACTAGGGCCTCCTGCCACTACAAACTCCAGATGCATGTGCCACTTTGTGCATCTGGCTTTACAAGCGTACGAGGGAATCGAACCCAGGTCATCAGGCTTTGCATGCCAGCACCTTTAACCACTGAGTCATCTCTCTAGCCCTTTAAAAAATAATTTTGAAGGTTTAAAGATCCAAGAACAGAGTGTTAGTGTTGGTGGGTTCTGGTGAGGTCTCTCCAGGCTTACAGATCTAACAATATGTGGTAGAGGGAGAGTGAGCATGTTTGTACTCTGGTATCTCTTCTCATAAGGGCACTAATCCAATTATGAAGACTTCACTCTTAAGACTTTATCTAAATCTAATCACCTCCCAAAGTTCCCATCTCTGAATGTCACCATTTTTGCGTATCTATTTAAAATGTTGGTAATATTTTCTTAATTTCTACATAATAGCAGTATTGCTATTTAAGAACAAAATGAAGAAAGTCAACAAAAAAGCCAGGCGTGGTGGTGCACACCTTTAATCCCAGCACTCCGGGGGCAGAGGTAGGAGGATCGACATGAGTTCAAGGCCACCCTGAGACTACATAGTGAATTCTAGGTCAGCCTGGGCTAGAGTGAGAGCCTACCTCGAAAAACCAAAAAAAAAAAAAAAAAAAAAAAAAAAAAAAAAAAAAAAAAAAGAAAAAAAAAAAAAAAAAAAAAAAAAAAAAAAGAAAAAAAAAAGA
>PVHP010051569.1:0-11366 GCA_004024765.1 Zapus hudsonius | reverse complement strand
CCGCCAGTGGAACTCCTAGAGACAACATTGTACCACAAACTCCAAATCCTCTACACCTTTGATCCTGGCTGAAATGCACCCTTGACAATTCAAGAACTTAGCAATCTCTCTTCATTCTCAAAATCAACAGAAATAGTTATTTTAAGATGTCCTTCCAAATCATCATAGAATAGACAGAAGAATTCTCTTCCCCCCCCCCCAAGGAAAGAGTAAGAGAATGACATGCCAGGCTCCAACCACTGAAACTGAACTCCAGATGTATGCATCACTCTGTGCATCTGGCTTTACATGCGTACTGGGGAATCGAACTCCTGGCCTTGCAAGCAAGCATCCTTAGGCACTGAGCCATCCCTCCAGGCCAGAGGATTTTTTTAATTAATTTTTTTAAATTTTCCATAATAAATTACATTATTTAATAGGCAAACAATAAGTTGTTATCCCCGTTCCCCAATGCCCCTGTTCCCCATCCCCAATCAGCTGGATATCCTTCTCCTTGGGCAGTCTGGATCAGTCCTTGGGACAGGGGACCATGGATAGCCTAGGAGACAGCCAGGTTCTGCCAGCCTTAGAGTGTTGCTACTGAGGGTGGCCATGACATTGGGTATTCTCCCCCACCAAGGCTTTCACAATCTTTCCGCCCCCTCTTCCGCTCATTTCCCTGAGTCGTGGTGGGTGAGTATTAAGGCAATTTTATTGTTGAGATCTTAGGGGTCTCTGTACTTCCACCTGCAAAGCCTAATGAGTCAGGTTCGATTCCCCAGTACCCACATAGAGCTAGATGCACAAAGTAGCACATGCATCTGGAATTTCTTGGCAGTACCTGGAGGCCTTGACACATCCTCTCTTTCTGTCTCACTGTTTGCAAATAAATAAAAAATAAAATGTTAACAAAAAAAAAAGTCAACCAACTGGAGCTGGAAGATGGTTCAGTGGTCAAAGTGCTTGCCATACAAGCATAAGGATCCCCAGCACCCACATAAAAGCCGAGCACTGTGGCACACCTCTCTAATCTCAGTGCTGGAGAGGTCGAGGCAGGAGGATTCCCAGAATGTGCTGGTTAACTAGTCATCACGGTCAGCCGCTGGGATGAATCTCCAAACCAGGCACAGTTATGGGAGGAAAGGATTTATTGAAACTACATATTCAGAGGAAGTTCCCTAACAGTGAAAGAGGCTGGCCCCATTTCACAGGTCCAAGCCAAGCGAGAAACCCATCACCAACACTACACACAGAACAGCAAACAAGCAGGGGCTCAGGGAGAGAAATCTCCTTGTCCCTTACATAGCTTTAGGGTCTTGCAACCCTATCCCAGACTTAATGGCTTCCTGAATCTCTAGAATTTCCTTCCTGCACTGCCTACACAGGAAAGGATGTTTACTTCTAGCTTCCTTAGATCCTACCTCCTAATGAAGGCTGCCTTCCTATAAACATCCTCAGAGACCCACCAAAGATTACTAAAAATGTCAAGTCGACAACAAAACTTAACCATCACACTAGTCTAACCCATTCTCAAAAAATAAGGTCAAAAACAACTGCAGAAGACACCCAACATTGATTTCTGGCACCATTCACACACGTGCACAAACACACACACACACACACAAACACATACATGCACACCACACTCACACCAAAAAAGGAAAGGTAAAACCCAACAAGCCAGTATTTTAAAGTGATAGGAGAGCTGATATGCATGGCAAACAAGCAGGGCTGGTCTCTCCTTAGGTACAAATTAAAACCACATGCGAATGCCCGAGTCCCAGCCACAGGAATTCTGAGTTTCTGAGATGCAGACTGAGACTCAGGAAGTCAACCCTGGAATCTATGCAGATAGAAGGAACATAGACCTAGGATGCTAAAAGCAAGGAAGCTGGCATCCAGGGATAACTGGCTGCTTCTGGGGCAGGAGAAAAGAAAACACAGGGACCGGGACATGTCAACAGGACACAGCAATTAATGCAAAGAGCTCTCGGTGACAAAAACTGCACTAGTGCAAAAAACAGAATATAGTATTGGATTATAGCAAAATATAAAAGGAAATCATAGCAGAAGTAGAAATCTCTCATGCAGAATTGACAGAATTTATGCAGAGTCTCCATCTTCATCGAGAGATGTACAGAACAGCCACTCCAAATGTGGGCTGTGTGTAGTGACTTTCACCCCAAGAGTGCATGAGAAAGAGAGAAAGTGGTGATTGTATGGTATAGAAAGTCACGATCACTGCCTCAGCCAGCGACGAATGTTAGCATCAGTTGCAGAAGTAATACTGACATCATGGGAGAAAGAAGGGAAAGAGACTTCAAAACACACTCTTCCAAAGCCCGAAGGTGCAAGGGGAGAGGGTTAGACTCAGCAGAGAAACAGGGGAGACCTGGGGCTTCTGACAACCACCGCCCTGTAATCGGCTGGCCCAGGTGGCTCCTTTGTTCAGACCAGAGTTGCTACACTCGCTGGGAACCTGCCTGAGAAAATTCTCCATGCACCCGAGCCTCGCACCAGCAGCTGCACCCACTGGAGCCAGAGCCACACAGCACCCAGCACCAGCAGATCTAAACAGCAGATCCCGACTCAGCCAGCTCTCAGCTGACCCAGAGAGCCAGCCTCATACTAAGCTTGAGTGAGACCAGAGGCCATCCTCAGAGGTAACAGGGTCATTCAGAGTTGATTGATGCACCTCTGGTAGGTATTACCATTCTGAATAGGCAGGGTTTTAAAAGGGAATTTGTGGCACTTGATTCATAGTATTTTGTTGTCTCCTCCTTCTGTCTTTCTTAGGGACAGGGTCTCACTCAGTCCCAAGCTGTCCTGGAATCTAGCATAAACCAGAAATCTCAGCCTATAGAATCTCAGTCTATAGGATCAAGGGTGTGAGTTAACACACACACACACACAGTTTGGCTTTAAGATTATCTGTTTAATCCCCGACCTTGCATAAATACACCCTGTGGGGGATGTGTTCATGTGCGTATATTGCCTATTTGCATTTTAGAATTGTATTTTGCCCCACTCAGCAACGACAACTCACTGGGTCACCTCTGTGGTCACTCTAGGAGTAATATAAGAGCCACACCTGGCACCTTGGGCTCCCACCCTGAGGATATTAACTTCTGATCCACACATCTAAGAATACTGCAGATAATTAGGAAACCCAAGCATTGAATAACTCAAGATGCAAAAATCTCTACATGATAATACAAGAAATGCAAAAAAAAAAAATCTAGATAATGCAATTCCACCAAAAGCAATAAATCCATCAGAAATGACAGCATGTGCCCCTGACATCATGTGACAATGGGGTTTTACTGCTATGGGCCTCCCTTCACAGCACATTAGCCCAGTAACAAGGGGATTGTACTAAACATACAGATGGTACCTCTCAGAACTAAGAGAAATAATTATTGCTAAGAGAAAGCCAAGGAGATATAATGACGGCTTGTAATATGGTGTCCTGGAACAGACAAGAGAGATAGTAGGGAAATGGAAATTCTGAGTAAGTGCAGATTTTAGTGAATAACAACATACCAGTGTTGCTTCACCAACTGTAACAGATGCGCGGTAATAATGTGTCATTTAATAACAGGAGACTGGGTATGGACTCCACAGGAATGCTATACCAACTCTGTAATCACTGAGTCCACCTCAAACTATTTTACAACAACAAAACAAAGTTTGTGGAAAGAAAAGGAAAGTTGGCCAAGAGATAAATGGATTGGATCATTACATCATCAAGGGTCACGAGGACAAAGAAGTTGCCAAAGAGGAGAGCTCGAACATGGTTAGTCAGTAGGTGTGAACAAAAACTCTCTAATTTCCCAGGATCAGAGAGAAATATGATGAGATTTAATAGAACCAATTAGACAAGAGCACAGAGCACACAGAAAATATCAATAAAAATAACTTTGAACTATTTATAACATAGGACATAAGAGTATGGAAGGAAACCATGAATTTTGAATGCGTTTTTCTTTTTTAAAAATATTTTATTTATTCATTTTCAAGCAGAGGGGGGGGGGGAGAGAGAACCAGGGCCACCGCCTTGTGGTTCTGGCTTATGTGGGTCCTGGGAAATTGAACCCGAGGCCTTAGGCACTGGAGGCAAGTGCCCCAACCGCTGAGCCATCTCTCCAGCCGCATTTTTCTTTTTTTAATTTTGGTGTGTGTATGGTGTATGCACACGTGAATGTCCCATGAAGATGGAGACAGAGGCCAGAGGAGAAAGTCAGGTGACATCCACCTTATTTCCTTCAGATGGAGTCTCATGGTGGCCCTGGAGCTGCTGGAATTTGGTCAGACTGGCCGACCAGTGAGCCCTAGTCATTTTCTTAATTCCCCCCCCCCCTCAGCACAGGGGTTACAGGCATGCATAGCAATACCCAGCTCTTTCCATGAGTGCTGGAGATCAAACTCGGGTCCTTATGCTGGTGCAGGCAGCATTCTGACTGCTGAGGCACCTCCTGAGCCATGAGGAGGTTTTTCTAGCCACAGATGCTCAAATCTTCACGAAACACTCAAATATGCATATATTCAGGAAGAACAGCAAGAAAATTTCCTTGATTATAGCTGTTTTAAATTTCAGAAGACAAATCTCCAAGAGTGGTTCAAAAGAAGTCCACATTTGCTGATTTTCTGCCATTTGATACCATATACATAAATATATATATATATATATATATATATATATATATATTTTAACTCAACCTAACTATGTTCCAAAACCAGTTCTTCAGGGATTTCATGGGTAATGAGCATTTCCCTGATTGGTTAGAAAACTTCTGCATACACACCAAAGAAAACCTTACTGTTTCTAAACTGTGAGAAAGCATAGGCCCTTTGAGCTCCTGTTACAGCATCTGATTTTAGCATGGGTCATGAGAGGAATAAGCCAAAAGCTCAGAGAATACACATGGACCAGAAAGACATTTATTTCTGATTCTATGAACTGTGTTCTGGATTCTTCAGTGAGTCAGACAAATTTCATTTAACACAAAACAAACCCACAGGATGGGGAGATGGCTCAGAGGTTAAAGGCACTTATTTGCAAAAGCCTGCCAGCCCAGGTTTAATTCCCTAATACCCACGTAAAACCAGATAAACAAAGCACATGCATCTGGAGTTCATTTGCAGTGGCTGGGGACTCTGGTCTGTCTCTGTCTCTCTGTCTCTGTCTCTCTCTCTCTCTCTGTCTCTCTCTCTCTCTCTCTCTGTCTCAAACATATCAATAAAAATACTTTTAAAAACACACTCAAGAAGCCGGGCGTTATGGCATTAAAAAAAAAATTCTTGCCAAAAGCCGGGCGTGGTTGCACACGCCTTTAATCCCAGCACTCAGGAGGCAGAGGTAGGAGGATTGCTGTGAATTCAAGGCCACCCTGAGACTACATAGTGAATTCCAGGTCAGCCTGGACTAGAGCGAGACCCTACCTTGAAAAACCAAAAAAAAAAACACTCAAATGATGACTCCCCAAATGAAGGAAATGACCCCAGCTCCTAACTGCACTCCAACCATCTCATTTCAGCCTTTCTGCAACCACTCTTTCCTCAGACACGGGGACAAGGAAAAAAGAGCTCCTGAAATCATTTCCTTTCCAGGAACACAGACCACAGACATTAAACCAGTGTCTATAACTGAATGACAGGCATGAGAGACACATCCTGCCTTCTCTTCACAAATGTCATCCTACCCAGGAGTTTTCTGGAACAACTGCTTTCCCCAATCTTCTAACTTTATATTACTTTCTTTTTATTGTTGAATAAGTAGAAGCCGTATGTACAAGTCATGTGTTGGTAGCACCATTTCCCTCCTTCCCGTGCCCATTCTGCTGATGACCTGCTCAGTGGGATTGCTGGAATGCTCCATGGAGCAGAGAGCTAGGAGTTGGGGGAGCAGCAGACAGTGGGGGAGGGGTTGTTTCTGAAACAACTTTACAGCAGAATTGTAAAGTGTGTGAGGAGTCCTCTGAGAAAAACAAATGCTGTCATCTTGATTAGAAGCAGCTGCGGATGCACAAGTCACACAGGGCACGAGTCACACTGAGCCTGCCGGAAGTACATGGAAGGGATGGGAATGACAGAACCCCACCTGAGACCTCAGGTAAACCCTATGCCAGCTGTGGGCAATAATGTCCCAGGTCTCCTGGCCTGGGGGCAGAGAGAGCATACAGCAGGTGAATGACAAGAGCCATGGAGAGGTTGACAGCTGGGGGGGGGGGAGACCTTCCAGTGCAGCTGTTTGGGATTTCCACACACCTGTAAGTAACCCATTGTTCTGGAGGAAAGCGCAGTGAACTCATCAGTGCACCAAGCTAAACACTGGTGTGATAGTCAGAGAGGCCCTGCCTGGGGAAATAGTGCTTGTTGGTGTCTCCCCAAATAAAAGAGCTCACACAACTATACGCAATCGTAAGTACATTGATTCTCAGCAGATTCTTTAGAAGACAATTCCAAACCTCAATTTTAAAAAGCGTTGCTCATCTAAAATAAAAATCCTGGGAAAGAAGTAAAGCCAGATACACAAAGTGGTACATGCACCTGGAGTCTGTTTGCAAAGACAGGAGACCCTGGTAAGCCCATTACTCACTCATGTACTCTCTCTCTCTAATTAAAATAAGTCAACAAGAGTACATGGTTTAATGCCTGTTGCAACACACTCTTTTCCTTTATCTTCCCTCAAAAGATGCCCAGGGGCTGGAGAGATTGCTCAGCAGTTAAGGCGTTTGCCTGTAAAGCCTAACAACCTCGGTTTCCCAGTACTCATGCAAAGCCGAGGCTCACTGGCGCATGCATCTGGGGTGTGTTTGCTGTGGCTGGAGGCCCTGGCATGCCCACTCTCATAATCTTTCTCTCTACTTGCAAATAATAAATAATAAAAATAAAAATGAAGGGTGTCTGGCCCAGCAGCAGTTACAAAGATATTCTTTGGATTTTGTTAAAATCTAAAGTATTAAAAGCATCAGAAATCAGCTTGCCAAGATCATCTCAATTATAATGCCATAATCAATTATTTATGGGGCAGAACTCCATTCCAGCGACTCAGGATGCCGAAGCAGGAGGATGGCAAGTTCAAGGCAAGACCCTGTCTCAAAATTAAAAATAGAAAAATACAAAACGGCTTGATAATGTGGTAAAACACTTACCCAAGAATACACCAGGCCCTGGGTTCATTCTTCAATACTGCAAAAAAGAAAAAAAATCAATTATTTCTCTTTAAAAATATATATTTTGTTTGAGAGATAGAAAAGTAGACAGAGGGGGGAGAATATATGGGCACACCAGAGCTTCCTGCCTGCCACTGCAAATAAACTTTAGACATATGTGCCACTTTGTGCATCTGGCTTTACATGGATACTGGAGAATCGAACCTAAGCCATTAGGCTTTGCAATCAAGTGCCTTTAACCACTGAGCAATCTCTCCAGCCCCAATCAGTTATTTAAAGTAACAAAAAAAGGGTTAGGGTACACGCCTTTAATCCCAGCACTTGGGAGGCAGATGTAGGAGGATAGAAGTGAGTTTGAGTCCAGCCTGAGACTACACAGTGAATTCCAAGTTAGCCTGGGCTAGAGACCCTACCTAGGAAAAACAACCAAAAACGGGGGGCAGGGATGTCACTTGGGTGACAGAGTGTTTGCCAACATACATAAAACACAACACAGAGCGGTCAGACTAGAGGCAAGAGGATTGGAAATTCAAGGTCCTCCTTGGCTATTTTGTAGTCACCCAGGGACATACGAAACCCATACTCACATATAGATATACATGTGCATAAATGCATGCATGTGCATGTGTGTATGTGTAACAAATTAGTGCCAAAAAGAATCATTTCGTGCAATAATGAGAAAATGAAATGGTCTCATACATCTGAGATTGTTTCAGCTTCAGACATTTCCTCTGATCTGAAGACTAAAATAGTCTTAATATCTTAACCCACAGAGGGAGAGAAAGCAGTAGGCTAAGACAATCAATGACTTAGCTTTCACCGTACAATACTGCTCAACACAATACCAGGTCCCTCATCAAAGCATACACTTAAGATAAAGAAAATGAGAGTTAAGAGGTAAAAGTTTATCTAGCCAGATTTTTTGTAATAAAGAAAATTATATATGAAAGTATCTTGCTTAAGCTGAAGTCAGTTAGCTTACTTTACTTTCCAACCAAACGTTTATATAATTTTCTTAATGAATGCTCTTTTTAAGGACTATTATTTCAAATTAGAACCATTCTGTTAAGTGGACCAATTGCAAAACTGGGGGTTGGAACTGGTTGTTAAAAATGTGCCCACAGAACAGGGATAGCTTCTAATACAGCAGACATGCCAAGACTTAGCTGCAGGTCAAACCAGACAAACCTTCCAGTAACAGCCAAAGCTAACAACTACCACAGCACTAATCAGCCAGCCTTAATGAGGCAGCCTGGAGACTCAAGGAGCAAAATTAAAAACATGGACTAAACAGAAATGGAGTCCATTATCATTTTATCTTCAGTTGATTTTAGTTCTGGGGATAGAACCAAGGACCTTGTACATAGTCTACCTTAATGAACTATGCCCCAGCCACAATATCTATTGTTTTTATTGTTGTTTTGTTTTGTTTTGATACAGGATCTCACTCTAGACCAGGTTAACCTGAAACCCACTCTGCAACCCAAGCTGGCCTCAAACTCATGGTGACCCTCCGACCACATCCTCCCAAGTACTGGTATCCTGCCCAATTATCTTAGTTTTTTTGTTTGTTTGGTTGGCTTGGTTTAAAGTCTTCAGTAAGAGCCAGAGAGGAACTAACTGTAGAACCAGGCTTCTGTGGAAACACAGCCTCGTCGACCTCCACCCAGGAAGATGAGAGGTGGGAAATGGTTCACTGTCCTCTGTGGAAAGAGCGTCTGAAGGTCAAGTCCTTGCATCGCTTGCATGTGCACCTGGCAGCCGGTCAGACCTATAACTGGGCCTATGGTTTCATGCTTTTAAACAAGGAGCCACATTCCCTTTCAAAGAGTGATTTAAGGATTTCGAGTTCTCTTTCTGTTCGAGCATGCCCTGAGTTTATTTGTTACACCATACACCATTTACCATGCAATAAAAATATTATTCTGCAACATTTCAACCAAGACTCTCCCACAGTCCTTATGCTCCTTTCCAAACACATGAGGCCCTGTGGGTGGGGTCCTCTGTGCCATCTCCCCATCCTCACCCCTCAGACCCTACCATGGAGAGAGCTGGCTACTTTAGTCCAACACATCCCCAGCATCCCAACGCCTTCTGAGTTCTTTCTCTCACGTAAACTTTTATTTATTCATTTCTTCTGTACCAAGGACAGCAGCAAAAACCCTGGAGGAAGGTTTTAACAGGATCCATACTTAATCAAGCCCTGCATGGCTTTATGGTCACCCCTGCTTACATTTTCTTTCTCACACTGGCCTCTTCCCCCAAACTGAATTACACATAATCTGTTCCTGGCCTTTAGAAGGGGGGGGGGTTGTTTCTTTATAAACTGTGTACTTCAAGATGTCAATAGGCTTTTCAGAAGGCTTGTGGAAAGACAAGAAATGCGAGAACACACCAGAGGTAGGCTGCTGGTTGGATTTCTCTTCCTCAGGAGGTCAGGTATAGGGTTATAGACCTTTGGGCATAGGACACCCCATGAACGCTGCCCTTCTGGGTCAATCTGGGACAAGGACAAGCTGAGGGGAACAAATAGGACATGAGGAGGTTTTGAAAAGGAGACATGAAGGCAGCTGACAGCCTGAAACCTGGGAACCCACATCTCCCTTACTTACCCCAACATCCAACTTCCTGTTGTAGTCAGCCACAATCCTCTGGGATGAATCTCCAAACCAGGCACAATTTTGGGGAGGAAAGTATTTATTGAACTAATAGATCCAGGGGAAGTTAAGGAAAGGGCTGGTCCCCTTTCACAGATCCAAGCAGAGAGACTAGCACCTCCAGAAGCAAGCAGGCACACTGTAACACTGTAACTTACAAATAGCAGAACTGCCAAACTTGGGTTCTCTTTTTGCGTATGTATCCCTAGTATTTTGCATCCAATTTAGAAAGGGCCAGACCCCAGGAAGCCAGGCCAAAGTGACACTTCCTCCAGCCAAAAGGCTGGAGACAATTTACAATTATAATAAATTCTATTGGGGACATCTACTCAAACTACAACACTTCCCAAACCATCTTACAGAGGCATCTCCACCAACTCCAGCTGGTCCTCCTCCCCCTCTTGCCTGAACCCCATTCCCACCAAGAAAATCCAAGCAGCCAGTCAAAGGTGAGAGGCAGAGGCAAGTCTAGGGAGGTGGAATGGCTGCTTCTCTCTAGTCACACGTAGCCCTCTGTGGAGAGGCCCAGGGTATGGAGAGGACACTCAGAGGAACCAGGAAAAACTCAGACCTCACATTCAAATGCCGCCTCTGCCCACCTTCCAGCTGGGGGCTGGGAAGCAAGCCTCCCTTCCAGGCCCTTCCTCCTTCCCACGGAAACAAAACCCTGAAAATCTGGGAGCCACAGTGGAGGGTTGTGCCCACTGGCTAGGGGGAGTCCCTGTGGGTGTCAGGAAGAGCTATGGATCTCCACTCTGTTCTTACTCTCCTTAGAGGTTTTGCCCCTTCCTCCAACATCACCAGGAATAGAGTCTGCCTGCTGCTTACACAGGCCAATCTTAGAAACCCTACAGCTGCAGAGATCAAAGGCAGCCCTCCTAGTTTATCTATGTTTTTAATTCATTAAAACAAATCAACAACCAGGGCACATAAGTAATTTGAGGAAAACCCAGCGGCCAGAATGAATAAACTGTCCCAGAGGAAATACAATTTATGTCCTCTAATTATGGGACATCAGACAACTTAAAGAAAAAAATCAAATAAACTCTTAAGTAGCTTAGTTAAGATTTGAAAACAAAAGTATGTCCAAAAAGCAAGAGCATACCTCTAGAGAAGAGGCAGAGTCGGCAATGGAGGAGGGGGGGTGTATAAAATTTACAATGGCTGTTAAAAGGAGTATCGATGAATCTGAGAAATAAAATTAACCGTGCAAAGTTCCAAAGCTGTGATCTGGAAGATAATTCTAACATCAAAGAGCAAGTGCAAGAGTTAAGAGCCATGGGGAATGCGATGAGAGGAGGTTCAGAGCAGCTCCCTAAGACAGTGACTGAAGGAGGGGCTGGAGCCTGGGCAAAGTTTCCCCTTTAACCGAAGGCAGGCATGAAGCCCAGGGAATGCTCGACAAACCGCCCGTCATGGATTCATGTCCCTCTTTACACGTGTGGTGGTTGAAATGTGCAGTGCCTCCCCATAGGCTCGTGTGCATGAATACTCTCGGATGGTGCTGTTCCAGTGTGCAACCTCTGGGAGTGGAGCCTTGCTGGAGTGTGTGCTG
>PVHP010051568.1:0-11426 GCA_004024765.1 Zapus hudsonius | reverse complement strand
ATTTGAAATATATCTAAAGTTTTTGGATATGTGAAATAAAATAGAGGAAGATATCATGCACAAAACACTATTAAAATTTTGAAGTTTCAAAAAATCTATTGCGGATAGATAGATATCTATTAAATATCTAATCTATTGGAGAGTTGATTCCGTGGTTAAGGCATTTGCCTGCAAAACATAATGACCTGGGTTTGAGTCCCCAGTACCCACATAAAGCCACATACATAAAGCACAAGTATCTGGAGTCTGTTTGCAATGGCTACAGGCCCTGGCATGCCCATTCTTCACCACGCCCCCCTAACCCCAAAATCTCTCTCTGTCTCTCTCCCTGCCTGACTCTCTCTGCTTACAAATAAATAAATAATATTTTTAAAATCTATTATGTTCTGTGATAATGGTATACAATCTCAGAGGACCAGCTTCAACACATCTCTATTCACTCACTATGATGTAATCACAGGTATTCTGCATAATATTGTTCAATTCTGAATTTTTAAAACAGAAAGTAGAAGACAATAGAAAACACTTCATAAGAGTAATGTGAAGTTTAAAGATACATTATTTGAGGTGCTTTCTGAGAACCTGGCACTAAATATCCATTGAGGAAATGGGTGAACCATTTATTTCTTTTGTTAGATGGTAACTAGGAATGATGGGAAGTGACTTAAAGAGGAGACATAAACACTTTGTCATTGGCAATATGGTCTGATTTAATGTTTTAATGTCTAAAGTATTTTTGTACATTAAAACCATATAGTGAATCTCTTTTGTTAGAATGATGTTTATTGAATCCAGAAATATCTCACATGATATAAAATCATCATTATTTGAGATGGGAGAAAAAGTTCTGGCTATGTTAGCGACCTTGGAGACCTCCAGAGAATCATGCCCCCTGGTCCAGGTCATTGCTCACATCAAAAGGTGAAGTTCCCTCTCCTACTTTGCATCTCTGTGAGCATAGTTTACATGTGTGGAACTTGCTTTGACCAAACACTGCCAGTCTACACACAACTCTACTCTTCCAAGAGCAGCATGCTGTGGAGGCCAAGTTCATCAGGTAAGAGGAACCGAAGCAACAGGAAGGCCTTAGAGTTCCCATCTGACAATGCAATACATACCAGTTGTAGGCCAGGATCATAGAGACCTTGGAGTGTCCTGTCCTGGCTTAGGACCGCTGCTTTGTGAGTCATTCCAGTGGGTGAGCAGAGGAGAACAAAATTTTGGAAAATAAGAAAACTGCCTAACATGCTCTCTAATTTTGGGGTGATTTCTTTAACAGTAATAGAAAAATAGAACAAACAGAACATGCTATCTGTAATGAAGCCATAGTCACTCAACTCAATATCCCTATACAACAGCCTCTTTTTTAAATTTAATTTTGAAATACTATTTGTATGTTGTGTCCATACAATATGTATTCTTGTTCATATGTGTATGTTTGTTTACATACATGTGTGAAGGTGTGGGAAATCAGAGGTTGACATCACGTGTCTTTAGCAATGTGTTTCCACTGTATTTTATGACATAGTTTCTCTTTGAACCCAGACTCCCCTGATGTGGCTATATTGGCTAGCTCATAAACTCTAGGGGTCCTCCTGTCTCCACTTCCCCATTGCTAGGATTCCAGCAGTGAACCACACATATGGCTTTGTTATGGGTGCTGGGGATCAGACCTCAGGTCCTTCTGCTGGTACAATAGACACTTTAACCATCTTAGTTTCCACAGTAACCTTTCAGATATGAGAACTGAACATCTGGGAGAAAAGTCCACCTTGATGAAACAAATCCCCAGGCTAAAACTTCTCAAAGCAAAATTCCAAAAGGAAATATTTCCACATTCATTAACCACCTGGATAAATATAACATAGAACATCTATGTCTTCCTCTGATCTGTGGCCATACTAAAAATAAAGAAATGAAAAACATCACACTTCGATATATCATATACTGGGAAACAATATTTATCTTTAATTTACTAATGTTTTTCAACATTTCATTCAAATACAGAGAGCATCATACTTGGAGTTTGTACACACAAAGAAATGTTTGCTCACACTTGGAGTTTGTACACACAAAGAAATGTTTGCTCACACATTTTCACAATGTCTATATGAAATCAACATGTTAAAATGCAATTTTTCAAAAAGCACACTAAATAATGTTGCATCCAAGAGAAACTCAAATAATAACATGTTATATTTCCAAACTTCCAATTCTCACATGTGTTATCAAAAATAAATTTTATTATCTGAAAAATTGAGGAATATATAAGTATATGACAGATATGTAAAACAGTCAAGAAAATTTATGAACAAATTGATATCAAAACAATAAAAGTTCAACAAACCTGAACCTAATAGTCATTAGCAGAATGAGGAAATATAAAATTTCAAAAAAATTGAACAAATATGTAAGTAAAAAATATATATATATGATAATGAATAAGTAAATGAATTTTGAATTGTCTCTTGTTTGTACAGTCGACAGTGGGAGAAGAAGTTGATCAATAAAGTCCCATGAGTTCACCATATTTTTAGGACAGCTTCTAACTTTGTGGCATTGGTGTTGGTAGACAGATGGAGAGGCTGAGTGCTAATTACTATTAAATGGCTACTGATTCAGTCAGGAAGGGTTATGGACACTGTCATAAGATGAACAATTTATAATCCATATGGCTTAATTAAACCTAAGCACAGTTTCTCCATAACTCAGGAGTGAACAAGGCAGAGAGCTGATACTTTCCTCACCAATTTCTTATTTACTCTTATGTTAATTTGTATCAAATAGCTGATGATTAAAATGAACTAAGAGAAAAAAAAGTTTTATGAGAAGATAACCAGAATGAATGAGGTCAATATTTAGATAATTGTCATTTTTTTATATAGGTAAAGGCTTCTACTAATTCAAATATATGTATTCATGTATCATTGCTTGGAAGCCAAGAGACTGCTACTCTAATAAGTAAATACATAAAAAAAGAAAAAAAAAACAAAAGAAATCCAGGAAAAATGGTAATTCATAATCCCTTAAATGCAGAAATATTTTTTTAAAAAAGTAACAGAAGCAAGAATAAAAAGTGCTATTAAAAGAAGTATTAAATGAGACTTTGCCCCCCTTAACAACAACAACAACAACAATAGCAACACACACACACACACACACACACAACTGGCCACTGCTCATACAATTCATAACCCTCTATCCCAGCATTCCCGCTGAGAAGGGACCGCAGTGGTTCGGGGTCAGGGAGGATGGAAATGGAGGTGCCATCACAAGATCTGCTCATATAATGTATTGAATTATTAACAATAAATAAGTTAAAAAAGAAGACATAAATGGCCACCAGGTAAGTATAAAGATATATTATATTTATTATAGTGGCACATATCAAAATTCAAAAGATAAGACATGTTGACCTGAATGTGTTTGGAATAGTATGCTGTGTCCTACTGAGGTTGTGGGACATTCGAAGAGTTGATGAAAACAGTTATCAACAGCTTCAGCAAAAGCAAATTATTTCCAGGCTTAATGGTACACACCTATCGATATATAATACCAACAAGTCTGGAGGATGAGACAGAAGAATGAGGGTTCAAAGATAGTCTAGAAAGCAGTGACGTAACCTCATCATAGTACAGAACTATGATATTACCCACCTACCCCTCCTCTGGGTATTATCAAAATAATTGATATCAGGACTTCAGATATATACCTCAAATTATCATGCTAATTATTGAATATTTACAGTGACCTAGTGTTGTAGTTAGCATCTCATTGCTGGCACAAAGCACCGGCCCAAAAGCAGCTTATGGGAAGAAAAAGTTTATTTTGGTTTACAGACTCAAGTGAAGGCTCCATGATAGCACAGCATGGAAAACATGGCATGAGCAGAGGCTGGACATCACCTCCTGGCCAACATCAGGTGGAAAACAGCAGGAAAGCTTGTTATAACCCAAATAAGCCTGCCCCCCAACAACATGCCTCTTCCAGTAAAGATACAATTCCCAAATTACCATCAGCTGGGGTCAAGCATTCTGAACACAAGTTTATTCTGAACACACCTCAATCAAACCACTGCACCCAGATATGGAAATATTTAAAGTATTCATCAACTGATGAACATATAAAGAAATATGATATTATAGAAAATTTTGCAATTTGTACCCATTTGGATGAACATAGAGTCTGTTTTGCTCAGTGGAATACTCTTTGGATAGAAGGAAAGCCATGCTTGATACCACTGAGTCCTAATATGGCCAATGCCACACACGTGAAGCTTGGGGTGATGGTTATTCGAAGCTGCATGGGGAACAACAGGGCTGGGGGAGAGTGGTTCAGTGATTGTGAAGTGTAAGATGAGCTCAAAAGACTTGCTGTATCACATAGTGCCATGAGCTAAAAATACAGTGATGTGCACTTCACTGTTTTCAGACGTCTGAGTAGACTTCATGATACCTGTTTTCACAAAAACATTGGAGACGATGGAAATGCTGGTGACATCTGTTACCTGGATTGTGGTGCTGACACAACAATCATCATTGAATAGCATTTCATTTGGTTATGTCCATACACATCAAATTATACACAATGATTTTAGTAGTTCTTTTTCATTTATTATAATAAAACATTAAATAATTCTGAAAATTAAATGTAATAGAAGTCATATACCCAAGGAATATATGATAGTAAAAGGATACAATGGTTTTGAGTAATGTAAAACTGATTAAGTATACAAGATATCCAAATACCTACATGATATAGGTAATGAAAGAGGGGAAAATAGGAAAAAACATTATTAAAGTAGATTTTATTTTTACACATTTGAAGTCAAATAAGACTATTTCATCCTGAATCAAATATATCTTAGAATGGAAGTTTCCTATCTTCTTAATGATGTGGCAAATATAACAAGAATATATTTTCTGAAACCTTGTATTTTTTATCTTCTCATAAAATTACTTGTATTTCTCATTGTAATTCAAGTTCATTGCCAAATCTCCTACATTTTTGGCTTCCAACACACAGAAAATTAACACATCTCATTGACTTTACTTTAAAATGAGTCAATTATGTTGTTATAATTTGATAATAGAAATTCCCTTATGATATTTATTTCCTAATTAAAGATTCTCCATATCAATCAGCTTTATGTTACAGCTGCTTTCCTATGCAGGTAGTCACTAAAATAGGTGACACATATCATTTGTTTCATTATCACACAGCACAAAATTGAAAACAAGTTGATATGTATTAGGGCATTAGAAAATTAAAATTTTTTTTAAGTCTCAGATTTTTTTTCATGAAAGCTTATTTCTTAAGTTAAAACACTGCTTCAGGTAGATATAAAATGACACATAATATTGAAAATAAATTTACTATTATATATGAATCTAGAACTTACAGAAAAGCATATTTGAGGTGGAGGTTTTGGTCAACATTTCCAACTTTCTGCTTCAGACAAGATAGAAACTGATGGGTTACACGACTGTCAATTCCCAAACCAGAAACCAGGACTTGAATTAAATATGTAGTCTTTCTAGAAAAAGAGAGAAGGCCAAGTTCCTCATTAGCATATTTGGTAAATTTGATTTTAGAAAAAATATTTTAAATTATCTAAACATATTTGTATACTTAAAAAAGAAAGTCTAAAAATTGAAGCAAAATAAAACAAAAAGTCCTCTTCTCTCTCTCTCTTTCTCTCTCTCTCTCTCTCTCTCACACACACAGATGCACATCATGCATGTATGCACACATGATGAGAAGACACCACACCTCCAATATTTCAAAGTGATGTGTTCATGTTAGCAGAGAGTAGCAAAAAGATTAGAAAGGAAGCCATTTGGCCTTGATTTAACAACTGCACAAATAAGTAACTGCTATCTGCAATGAAAATACATGGTCACTGAGGATTTTTTTCTTTTAAAAACAATGGCTCTGACATTTCCTTGCTATGTTCCTGATAGACTATGCTGTGTCATACTAACACTTCTTATATTTGTTTATACAGAATTGTTTTCCTCCCCTTCCCCGTGCTGCCATTCCTGTAGCTTCTTTTCTGCATCACTCAGCACCCTCCAAGTACTGATGGTGCTTTATGCTGTCTCCTCATAGGTAATCCATTTACTTTGGCTCCATTTCTGGCTAACAGTTTTGCTAGCAGCTCCTGTGTGGAGCAATTCCTTTGTTCCAGTTTATAATTGGCTCCCCAGCCACATCATTTGACTTCACAGTTTTCCCCAAAGGGTTCCAAATTTCTAGGTGTCTTTCTCGATCTGTACCACACACTCTCACTTTGTTACCCTTTCTGTTTACTGCCTTGATGAAATGAAGTTGTAAAAGAAGGTATCCCTTCAGGCATCATCATAATTGATTCAGAATAGAGAGTTTGCCTAAACTGAGACTTTTTTTTCATTGAGTCTTTTTTTAAATAGTAGGTGAGACTCATGGCTATTTTGAATTCATGAAGCTTCTCATGTGTGACATGAAAAATCTAATTTAAACTGTCCTGCAGCACACGTTTATTTCTGAGAGTTTTAGCATAGATATTTTGCTTAGAATTGTAATGCTTTTCATTATAATCTACAGAGATTAAGAAAAATTATAGAAATACCTGTTTCATTTTCACAATTAAAAATAGTTTGTACATTTCACTAAAAATATTCAACTATTTCACATTTTTGTGCTTATTGTGCATGGTGTGCATGCATTCACACACATGTGGAAACATTTGTGTGTTCCAGGAGACATGAAATTCTTTCCTGAATTGCTTTACACATTATGTATGTGGCTGCTGGGAATCCCAACACAGGTACATTCTTGTAGAACACTCAATTTATCCATTGAGCCATCTCTCCAGTCCCTGGTTTCCACTTTTGAGAACATACTTTCAAGAACCCTTCATTCTTCATTTATCTGAGTAATTGCACCAGCCACCTAACACCTGGCAATCAAATTAAAAGTTGAAAATATTACAATCAATAAAATGTGAAATATAAATTACTTCTGACATGAAAATAAACACAAATACCCTTATACCTCCTGTGTCAATATTGATTTAAAAAAAAAACACCTGAATACATTCCTAAGATGTTAGCTTCCAGAGAAAATATAGTTGTGAGATAGTGTGTAGAGGTCTGTATGCCTTTGACCGTGCTCAAGCCCCACGTAGTTGTATACCTATTAGGAATCAAAGTCAAGGATCCCATGTCTCTTCATTTCCTATGCCTCAAGTATATTTGGAAAATAATTGTAAACAATGAGTACTCTCAGTTTTGAAACCACTGTTTCCAATATTTTCAAAGCTGTAAGTATACATTAAAGTATTCTTTTTCTCTTTTGTGTACTTGGATTTGTGTGTGATTCAGGTCTATGTGAGCATGCATGTTCATTTATGTATGGACACATGTGTTTGTACTGATGCAGGCACAAATATGTATAGGAAGGTGTCATTCCCAATTGCTCTCCATCTTTAGGACACGATTTTTCACTGGACCTGGAACTCACAGATCTGATAGACTCGCTATCCTGCAAACCATATGGATCCTCCCATCTCTCACTCCCTAGACCAGTGATGGCAGGTGTGCCTTGCCATAATCAGCAATATTAGGTTGGTGCTGGATCTGAACTGTTCATCATGGTTGCATGAAAAGAACTTTACTGACTGAGCCATATTTTCAGTCATTCAATTTTCTTTATTGACAGCGTTTTCCACTAGCTGTCATTCTATTTTCACCCTGATTAGTTGATTAAGTTTGTTAAAAAAAGATTGACATATGCTTGCATATATTTATTAAGTACAATATGATGTTTTGATTCATTTATACATTTAGTAATTAGAATATTTTCACCTTACGCTTTTATCACTTCCATATGGTAAAAACATTGTAAATCTTCTGTAATTTTGTTGAGATAAACTGCATCATTCCCAATTATTTTCACTCCAATGTGCATAAAATGCTAGACATTATTGTTCTCACCTATTATAACTTATTAAGGACTGACTAAATATAATGGTTTATTTTGATGGTCAGCTTGTTTGGATTGAAAAGCACCCAGGAAACTAGTAAAGCTACCTAAGTTTTCATCTTTAATGAAATTTCTAGAAAGAATAGTTTTTAGTGGGGACTCCACCCAGTGTATGGGCAGAACCATTTTACACGCAGTCTACAATGGAAATCGTAGGATCAAAACCTATGAAATTAAGAGTTTAAGTTGTCTTGCTCTGGTATTTGGTTACAATTCTGAGAAGCTGACTATAACATCAATAATTCTGCATCTCTTTCCTCCTCTTGTCTCCACTTCACTAACTTCCATGCCACACTCTACTTGAAAATAAACATTTTTACTGTCCACATGGTGCACATAGTGGTTTGCTCCTTCAGTTTTCTGTGATTGGTGTATCTCCTTTAATCTCGTGTCTGTTGTCACAAATGACAGAATATTTTGCTTCTTATGACAGGAAAAAACATTCATATACATGTCACACTTTTCTTTTACCTTTGGATTATAGATGGATATTCATTTGATTTCTTATCCCACAATTGTACCTAATACAAATAATGCTGCAATAACTTTTGAGCACATATGTCTATTTGACTTAATCTTATGAAATATTGAAAATACTATACTTTTAATATTTCAGACTAACATTGAAAATAGCATATGCCAACTAATATATTTCAAGGTTTGGAATTTTTAATATTATTCATTTTAAACTTTTAAACATTTAATTATAGCAAAGTAATTATGAAATTAACACAGAGATAAACACAAAAATGCATATATTTTTCTTTTAACCCTGCATTTTCTATAAGTACATGTACATAACACATATAATACAACATATGTCCTACAAATATGCTGTATTTTTTAATATTATAAAATATGCTATTTAGAATTAATTTGTAAAATTCATCTTATTGTTCTCTATATAGTTAGCATAAGTGCTTCCTAAACTTTCATGGTCTAAAAGGTTCATCCCTTACCCAAGATGCTATTGATAGTAGAAGAAATCTTAGCAGGTGGGGCATTATGATAGGTCTTTGGGTCCGTGAGAGGGTTCCTATGAAAGGGATTTTTAGTCTCCACCCCCTATCTAAGTATCGGTTCCGACACTGATGACACCTCCATGGTGATGCAGTGTCCTGCCTCAGTCCAAAAACTCTGGTGAGTTGTTTAGTCACACTGATGCCCAGAGAACCGCAACGAGTTAACCAATCTCAGGAAACAACCTCAAATGAACCTTAACAGTTTTATGAGTTGATGAATTGCCTCAGGTTCTTAATGCAGTAAGAGGAAACTGACTACATCCCGATTTATTTTAAAATTTTACAACTGTATAACAGTAACCTCATAGCATTATTTCTTATCTTCAGTTATACCCCTTCATGGCTGTTGATTTCTTCTTTAAATTTTGTTTATTATTTATGCATATGTGTGCATGTTCATGTGTGTGTGTGTACATACACATGCATGTGCACACAAATGTGCGGAGGTCATAGAACAGCTCTAAGTGTCTAAATTCTATTTTCTTTGAGACAGATTCTCTTACCTCTGAAAACAAACTGTTAGACTGCAAATCAACAGCAACTAGTTTCTTATATAACCATCTTGCAAGTACATAAATTATGTAATATTTTTGCCTTGTGTGCACACAAGTGTTCTCTGTGTGTACATACCACTTGAACTTCACTAGCAGAGCTGTACATATATGTTTTACTCATGTGAGCTTATTATCATCAATATTATGTGGGTTTTATATTCATTTTCCAGTATAATAGAAAAAATGGGCTTAATATTTATTGGATATTTTATTTGTCTTGCAAGTTCATTTTCTGTGTATTACTTACTTATTTCTTTCACTTAGATTTAGTAAAGAAACCTTATGATTTTACAAGAGGAAAATAACAAACCTTTCATGTTCTTTCATTTATGCAGTGCTATTCACAAACTTACAATTAACTTAGTTGTTTTTCTTTAATTTGGAAATTTAGTTTTCAGATAGTGATTATATTACAAATTTTATGCCCAAGTATCCTCAGCTGTAGGCCCTTAAAGTTACTAGTTTCTTAAAACAGTTATATATATATATATATATATATATATATATATATATATATATATATATATATATATATATATATATATATATATATATATATATATATATATATATATATATATATATATATATATATATATATATACAGTAATGTGTCACTAATTTCTAACCCTCAGCTCTGTTTTTAAAAAAAAGAGTAAATGCGGAAGAGGGGGCGGAAAGATTGTAAGAGCCGTGGTGGGGGAGACTATCCAGAGGTATGGCACCCTAGAGCAACAAGACACTGGAGACAGGAGGTCTGGGCTGAGAACCAGGCTATCCAGGGCCCCCTGCCACAAGGACTGATCCAGATGGCCCACGGAGGAGGATATCCAGCTGATTGGGGATGGGGAGGGGGGCGTTGGGGAATTGGGGATAACAGCTCATCGTTTGCCCAATGAATAATGTAACACAGTATGGACAATAAATATATATTAAAAATAAAATAAAATAAAATAAAGAGTAAAGACTTGGTTTTTATATTTACAAAATTTTAGTGTACTGGGTAACAAACTGCCCTTTGTCCATATGTAATCCATGTCAATGTACCAACAGGACACTGTGACCATACAAGGCATAATGCTGGGAAAGATGTAAATAACAGCTTCTTGCTAAAGCTGTATTGCATTTTTAAATACTCTTATTACTATTACTAATGATTTTTTATGTGATGCTTTTCATTGAACCTAGGGCTTAATGCATACTCCTCGGGCACTCTACAGCTAAATTATACCCCATTATGATTATATTTTTTCATGTAAAGATTTTATTTATGTCATTTTTAGATTAAGTTCAGTAATGATTCTCTGTAACTTTTAAAATATATTTGGAGAAATGTTTTAAAGTGTTCCAGCTCATTTTAGTGAGTAACCTACTCATTCTCTTTTGGTTTATGATCATAGTTATTTTTAAAAATCATTTTTATCCACATACCCTGATCATAAATAGCAAGATCTCTGAAAATTAATGAAAGTCAGTTCATTTATGAAGACATAAAGTAAGATATAATAAAGACTTCAACATTTAGGACTTTGAACAAAATTTAATGATTTTTTAATACACAGACTGATTCATTTAATAATTATGAGGCTGAGAAGATTGTGTTGCAGTAGCTTGAGTAAAGACCCACAATTAAGTACTCCTTTATGTAATGGCGTTAATTGGTCAATATTCATGCATACACATATTGGTGCTGTATTTGTAGAAAAATCATATTTTTAAAATGACATTCCTAATAACATTTATAGGTATTCAACTTATAAAAATAAAGTCCTTCAGAATAAAATATCTATATGTTATATATAAATAGATATTAAATAAATATATT
>PVHP010051567.1:0-11363 GCA_004024765.1 Zapus hudsonius | reverse complement strand
GCTTTATGTCTATATAAAAGTCTCACTACACGCATCACAGTCAAGGAAGATGACAGAGGGGCAGTTACGGTTGTCAGGGTCCTCTCTGCCTCCTGCCTTGTTTGCATCAAGGAGTGAGACTTTGGTGAAGAGAGTCTAAGTGAGGTCAGGGGAGGGGGAGGGGGAGGGAGAGGGGGAGGGAGGAGGGTGAATGAATACTAAAGATGCCATGTGGAAGCCTACTTCTTTGTGAATTTAAAAATATATTATTTTCACCTGGAGTGGCAGCACAGGCCTTCAATCTCAGCACTTGGGAGGCAGAGGTAGAATTCCAAGTCAGCCTGGGTTAGAGCAAGACCTTAGAGTCCAACACCTTTATCACTCGGCCACTGTGACTCCCCAAAATATATAATTTTTAAAGAGAGTTTAGATAAAAGCACCCTGTGGGGGATATAATGCTGCCCCCAGAAGCCACAGGTTGTCACAGAAAAATTCCAATGCTATGAGTGGGATTAGGCCCAGGTGTTCATGAATGTTAAGCATGTGGTCTTTACTGAGTTCTCTCATTTTAGGTTAAGGTTATATTTTTCTGTAATGTTACAAAGGTGGCTAGTTTTCACAAGAAAATTCATAC
Organism: Zapus hudsonius; assembly: GCA_004024765.1. Taxonomy (NCBI): domain Eukaryota; kingdom Metazoa; phylum Chordata; class Mammalia; order Rodentia; family Dipodidae; genus Zapus; species Zapus hudsonius. The sequence continues at coordinate 10,750 of PVHP010051567.1, read as the reverse complement.
TGAAAAGAATACAATGAGATTCTTGGGTTTTTTTTTCTTTTTTTTTTTTTTTTTTTTTTTTTTTTTTTTTGGTTTTTCGAGGTAGGGTCTCACTCTAGTCCAGGCAGACCTGGAATTCACTGTGTAGTCTCAGGGTGGCCTTGAACTCATGGTGATCCTCCTATCTCTGCCTCCTGAGTGCTGGGATTAAAGGCACGCCCACAAAGAGATCCTTGAATTGTCCACAACTCTTGAAAGTAACTCAGCATATAGCTTTGTGTAACTATAAAGATGAACAAATTTCATCAACAAAGGAAGTAACTAAGCCTATGGTGAAGAGGGAATCCCAACACCACTAGTGCTCTCCTTCTAGCTATAACAAGAACACCATGGGATGATCATCTCTAAATACTGGAGTCATCAACTCCAAAGTGTCTACAAAAGTCTCTAAATATGCTTCCATTTCAATACACCAGAAAATCACATATGGCTTATTTCGTTGTCTTTTTCTTTTACATACCTGAGGCTCCCCACAGATATCAATGCAGCTCGTATTATTTTCAATACATGCTTTTACTACAGGTTCTCCATAAAATCGATACTGAGGAATAAAGAAAGCCAAGAGGTTATTCTTACTTGACAAGCTTAACTGAACCATGTCATTTGATCTTAGAAGTGCAGTCTTGATTATGAAAAATAAAAATGTTTTGGGCTGGAGATGGCTCAGCAATTAAAGGCACTTGGTTGCAAAGCCTGATGGTTTGGATTCAAGTCCCCAGTACCCATGTAAATAAAACCAGATGCAGAAAGTGGCATGTGCATCTGGAGTTTGTTTGCAGTGGCAAGAGGCCCTGGCTTGCTAATTCTCTTTCATTCATCCATCCATGCACTCATATATTCTCTCTGCTTGCAAATAAATAATTTAAAAGAAAAAATCCAAATGTGTTAATATAGTAGCCTAAAGATAAATGATAAAGTGAGAAAACAGGATGACTATACTATACTACTTCTCACTGTTTATAAATATAAGCACAATGGAATCACATTCATGCTTATCTTTGAGGACAATATGGAAAGTATTATAGAAGTAATTCACTTGGGTTGGATCCAAAAGAATATGGATTTGCGAGGGAAAAAAAGACAAATCTAAATAAAGGAAAAGTGTATGTGCATGAGTGCAAAGATATAAAAAGGGGAACTAAAACACAAGCTGGCTGAGCAAGAAATAGCAAGAGATGAATCTAGACTGAAATACTGAAGCAAGATCAAGAAGGACCATGAGGGCCAGGCTAATAGTTTGGACTTCATCATTACTAGATTACGGGGCTGTCAAGGACAGTGGTGTAAGATATACAGCACAAGTATAACACCTGCCCTTAAGTATTTGAAAACAAAACTGGAGGCAAGTAAGAAAGGACGAAGGACTAAACAAAGAAGTGGCAGAGTATGTGAAGATGCAATAAAAAGGCAGAGGATTAGATTTTCTGATTAGCCAATCTGGACAAGGAGGACAATAGTGGTACTACTAGCGAAATTTTAAAAAATAGGAAGAAGAGGTATGAAGAGGGTAAATTTAGATCTCCCAAATTATTTTTTGCTCAGACTTAAGAACTTAAATATAAAAATGCTACTGTATAGTAGCCTTTCTTCTTATTAAGGATGGCAGATTGGGCTAGAGAGAGGGCTCGATGGTTAAAGGCACCTGCTTGTAAGCCTGACAGCCCAGTTCACTTCCAAAAGCAGCCTGACCAATCTTCCCCTTGTGGAGACAGACCGGGTAAAAAGCACAAACTTAACTGCTTTTGTCATTCCTGGCTACCAAAGAACATCCAGCCACTGGGAAGTAAGAAAGGGGGCACTAGAAAGCTAAAGCACTTCAAGGGCGAAGCTTTACAAAGCAGGTCCTCACCACACTCCTTAGCCTTTCTTCTTTGTTTGTTTGTTTGTTTTTGTTTTTCAAGGTAGGGTCTCACTAGCCCAGGCTGACCTAGCACTCAATCTGTAGTCCCAGGTTGGCCTCGAACTCACAGCGATCCGCCTACCTCTGCCTCCCGAGTGCTGGGATTAAAGGCGTGCGCCACCACGCCCGGCAGCCTTTCTGCCTACTAAGAATGGCAGTCTGGGCTGGACAGGGGGATCAATGGCTAAAGGTACTTGCTTGTAAAGCCTGACAGTCCAGATTCAATTCCCCAGTACCACATAAAATAAAGTCAAATGCACAAAGTGAAGTATGCTTCTGGAGTTTGTTTACAGTAGCAAGAGGCCTTGGCATGCCCATATCTGTCTCTCCTTTTCTCTTTCTGTTTCTCTCTCTCTCTCTCTCTCTCTCTCTCTCAAATAAATAAATTTATTAAAAAGAATGGCAGATTAAGGGTCAGGGAGATGTCTTGGTTAGTAAAGCACTTGCCACACCAACATAAAGACCTAAGCTAGGACCCCCAACACCCATTGCTGGGCATGGTGGTGTGAGCACTCAGGAGGCACAGAAAAGCAGATTGGTGGGGCAAGCTGACTTAGTTAGACTAGCACAATAAATGAGCTCTGGGTTCTGGGTTTGATGAGAATCCCTATCTCAATAAATAAGGTAAAGCATGATAGCAGGAGATGCCTAAGGTTGACCTCTGGCCTCTATATACATACACACACTTGTGCGTCCCGTCCCCGTCCCCCCCCCCCCCAACCACAGGGAATATACAGACAAAAATAAAAAGAATGGCAGATAACACTGCAATTACCAGACTTGGGGGAATAGATTACACTCTAAGTCCTCCTCTTAGTTTCACCAACAAGTACAATTAACTGAAGAACTTAACTTTTTCGGAAATGTGAAAATGGGACAAACAAGTGTTTCCAAGGCAGCAAATCTCAAGTTCACATCCTGAAAATATCATCTACTAACTATATGATTTATAAATGACTCAAATGTATCACTATATTAACATAATTTTTTATACTTTAGAGATATTTTATTAGAGTATGGATAGAACTTGAGAAGGAAGGAAATCAGGCCGGGCGTGGTGGCGCATGCCTTTAATCCCAGCACTCAGGAGGCAGAGGTAGGAGGATCACCGTGAGTTCAAGGCCACCCTGAGACTACATAGTGAATTCCAGGTCAGCCTGGACTAGAGCAAGACCCTAACTCGAAAAACCAAAAAAAAAAAAAGGAAGGAAATCAAAACTGTTTCCCAAGGAGGCATGAGGGGGTTTCTGAAAATGGAAAAGCCCCCCAGAGACCCAGACTGGGTCTTTTCTAGGTTCTGAGTGGGACCACTTTCACAAGTGATTCTCTAAAGATAAGCCATTCTCCTGGAAAATCTCACCTACTCTCCCAATTTCAGTGACTATATGCTGGTTATTTCCAACCTTTCTGCAGAGCTGCTCACTGATAAGGTTTCTTTTAAGGTTTGTTAAGAACAAAGGATATGTGGCACCACTCATACAAAACTCATTTAGAAGCTGGGCATGGCTCGCCCTTAATCCCAGCACTGAGAAGGATGAGGTAGGGGAAATGCTGTGAGTTTGAGGCCAGCCTGTGCTACAGAATGAGTTCCAGGTCACTCTGGGCTACAGTGAAACCCTGCTTTCAAACAATAACAACAACAACAACAACAAAAGCAAGAGAGAAAGAGAAAAAGAGAAAAGATTCATTTCACTTTGGCTCCATTCTTCTTCCTTTACTTTCTCTTCACCTTGGTTTCCTTATTACTTTAAAAAAAAATCTCCCATACTGCTTCTTGTTTGAATGCAAACAGATAAGAGACCTACAGAGACCTCAGTTTCAAGGAGTCAACACCAGAATTCATTACCTTTTTGTCTAGACTGGTTTTCCCTCTTCCCTTTCCTTGCACATTCTAAGCCTAGAGTGGTGCTCTAGTTCAGACTGCCTAGGTCCTTCTCCCAACATTTTTTCTCCTCCTCTACTGAACAAAGGAAGACTGAGAAAGAACTGTGCAAATGGTTGACTAGCATAGAACACGGCTTTAAAATGAGACTGGATTTAAATTCAAGCTCTGCACTCATTAGGTAGGTGCCCTGAACTCTCTAAGCTTCAATCTCTTCATCAAAAAAAAAAAAAACAAAAAAAAAACTGGAAATAATAAAAGTAACTCCTTCACTCTTCACTGGGTTGTTGTGATGAGAAGTAAGAGAACAGAGAACCTAGCAAATGCAGGTACAAAACGCTGGGGCTTACAGTCTTTCTGTCATCAACATTATCACTATGCACACAATAGTCAGGTTAGAAATCTAAAGGCTATCTTTCCATCTATCTCCTGTGAAAGTCAGCAAGTTTCCTAGTCCATCACCTAAAACACTTGGCCATGATTACGTGAAAGTCAGGAAGTTTTATCAAATCTGTCCCCCAGAAAATATGATGTCAGTCAACTCCCCTTTTTACATCAAGATTTTGAGCTAGGCATGGTGGTGCACGCCTTTAATCCCAGCACTCAGGATTCAGACGTAGGAGGATCACTGCAAATTTGAGGCCATCCAGGGACTACAGAGCAAGTTCCAGGTTAGCCTGGGTTAGAGTGAGAACCTAGCTCAAAAAAACAAAAAACAAAAAATTGTGGCCCATACCCTATCACCTCTCACACTTAGATGAGCTGTAAAAGTCAGAATAACAATTCTTGATTCCAGAGTAAGGTATTTCTTCCCTGGGAAGCCACTTAGCTTAGAGGTCAAAATTGCATTCCTGTTCTAACCCAGTAGGCTCCCAGAGAGGTGTTTTTTACAAATAACCTAAGTGGTCTCACAACAGCCAATGTAGCCCCATTTCCAATGAAAAACCAAACTGTTATTTTCACATGAACATTTGATGTCCCCTCCCCTTTCCTTTTGCACCACTCTGTATCTACTCAGAATCTCTCACTAGCTCTCCAGTGTTAAACTCACATTGTCACAAAGTTCTTAAGCATCATGTCACACCATAGCCCCTTAATTTCCATGCTCTAACAGTTTTTAAAACTCTATAATTTTCTCCCACACAGTGGTTTGCTTCCACTACCTGGAATACCCTCCTTCTCGTCTACATTGCCTGGTTAACTCCTGACTCTTATAACCCTAGGTTTATGTAGTGGTTTGATTTAAGAGTTCTCCATAAACTTAATGTGTTCTGAATGCTTGACCCCCAGCTGATGGTAGTTCTGGAATTGGAAGCTTGTTGGAGCTGTGCTATTAGGGGAAGGCTTATGGGGGTCATAGACAGCTTCCCCTTGCCAGTGTTTGGCACACCTTCCTGCTGCTGTTTGCAGTGCTGTGGCGGAGGTGATGTTCACCCTCTGCTCATGCCATCGTTTTCCCTGCCATCATGGAGCTTCCCCTCGAGTCTATAAGCCAAAATAAACCCATTCTGCTCATCAACTGCTTTTGGTCAGGTTCTTTGTTGCAGCAACACATAGTTAACTACAACAGTTCATTTCACATATCTCAGCTAGTGAGTCACCGTCCTTAGGCCAGTTAGTTAATCCACAAATCCTGGCAAGCTGCAGAGGAGCATTAATGAACAGTTAAAAATAGCAGAAGTTCCTATGGAAAGACTGCACATTTTTCTATTTGCCACAACCTGCCCGTTCCTTACACTTTACTTTGTCACACCATGCCTACTTCTCCACTGGGTAGCCTGAAGTTAAAACTTCCCACTAACTTATCCCAACTTTATTATGCTGCTAAGAAATGTTCTTTATAAGTAGAGAGTAAGAATCATCATAATTCTTGATTTCAGAGCAGATATTTCCTCCCTGGGAAGCCACTTAGCTTAGAGATCAAAATTAAAATCCTGTTCTCCAGCTCTATGTTCTAACCTATTAGGCTCCTGGGTAGGTGTGATTCCCCCAGAGGGCTGCAAAATTATCCACAATGACAGCAAACAAGAATTTTTATCCATGCCAATTTTTTTTTTAGGAAAAATTAAAACTAAAGTTTTATTAATAGCTGATATATGCATCAGCTACAGCATACTACTGGGTGGTAAGCACAGCATGTAGGACACAGCAGGTATCCTGAGTGGCAGGGAAAAGTTCCACATCAGTCATATTTGCACATTGCTACTTAGTGCTTGTTAACACATGTGCCAGAGAAAGATTCTAAGGTTTCAGCTCTGAGGCCTGAGATTAAAAAAAATGTATAATAAGGGAGACAGATGAAGTTGATGGACAGGAGAGAACCCAAAAGCCAAATAAGAAAAGAAGGAAATGAGCCAGGCATAGTGCCTCATGCTTATAATCCCAGCACTCAGGAGGCTGAGGCAGGAAGACTGCCATGACTTCCAGGGCAACCTGGGTTACAGAGCTTATGGTGGTCTGAATGTAAACTATTCTCCTTAGCTCCATGTGTTTGTGATTAAGCCTCATACTCGATCCCTAGTAGGTGGAGCCTTGCTACAGGCTACCTGTCACTGGAGTCAGTCCTTGGGATTTTATAGTCCAGCCCCCCCCCTTTTTTTTTTGGTTTTTCGAGGTAGGGTCTCGCTCTAGTCCAGGCTGACCTGGAATTCACTATGTAGTCTCAGGGTGGCCTTGAACTCATGGCGATCCTCCTACCTCTGCCTCCTGAGTGCTGGGATTAAAGGCGTGTACCACCACGCCCGGCTATAGTTCAGCCCTTTTACCAGTGCTAGTGAGCTCACTCTTACAGCTTCCTCCCTGCTGCTGATATGTAATGTACAGTACATGTGCAAATAGGTAGGTAGACAGGCATTCTGTACAAAAAACAAAAAACAAAGTCAAGGGAGAGGAAGAGGAGGTGCTCAAAGCATAAAGAAAAAGAAGCTGAAGTTATAATTGTTACTCCAAGGCAAATGCTGAGCTTCTGGGATACAGAGCCCCACAAGATGCTTGTAGCAACTTATTTGATGCAAGGCCAGTTCACATGGAGATGCTTTTCTCTCCAGCCACAGTGGGTTACTGATGTTCACAAGAGTTACAAGTTACAATAACCAGGGTTGAGGTTTTTTCAGAGAACTGAGAAGGGCAAGGCAGTTGGCTGAGGGTATACATTATAGTTATTACAGTAATGGAATTATTAGAATTTAAGCTAGTTAAAAATGAGATGAATCTATTGGACTGGAGGCTTGCTCCACAGGAGGGAATACATGTCTGGTACTGAAGACCTAGTCCAAAGCCTATGGTGGGGGAGGTCATGAGCCCTGCGGTGGTCTGGCTAAATGCACATATTGTGTCCACCGAAATGCCTTATAAGCACTTTTCTTTAAAAATGACCGTAGATATAATAATGCTATATCACATCTGGCTAGAGAAGCTTCTCTTTTTCAGATGGTGGTGACCACTGGGATAACACAAAAGACACCACAGTGCTGAGAAGAAATGATAGTGGAGTGTTCAGCTCTGGGACAGCTCTATCACACTTTTCGAGGCTCAGGGTCTATTTCGGAAGATATGGTGGAAAGATTGTAAGAGCCAAAGGAAGGGTAGGACTGCTTATATTGCAAATTTCCAGACACAAAATGACCTTGATATTCATGACTTCACAGTGCCTGATAATATCTACATAAAATGGGAGGAAAGGATGATGACACCAAAACAAAACAGACTAATTGAAAGGAGGAAGAGATATGAGGGAGGGTAGGAAGGGAATCATAATGGATTATGGTCTATAATTATGGAAGCTATCAATAAAAAGTTTTAAAAAATGAGATGAATCTAAATAAACATTTTAAATACTTCTTATTGACTAACAAAACAGCTTTTGGTTTTCAGTTTTGAAATTATTATTTGAGAAGTTTAGTTTCCAAATATCTTGCCAAGTATAATGGATTCCTCTGATCAGTAAGTACCATTAACAGTGATATGTAATATGCCAGAAGTCTGGAAGCCATCTTTTCATGTGCAGCAAGAGTGTTATTATGTATGAGCTATACCTGCAATCTTAATACTTGGGAGGCAAGGCAGGAGGGTTACTGCAAGCTCAAGGCCAGCCTGAGCTCCAGAGTACAGGTTGGCCCAGGCTACATAAAGAGATCCTGTCTCAAACATACATACACATTTAAGCGTGTGTGTGTGTGTGTGTGTGTGTGTGTGTGTGTGTGTGTGTGCGCGCGCGCGCGTGCACTCACATAAACCCTGAACTCAAGAGCTTCTTTTTGTCTTTTCTTGATACAGGGTCATGCTATATAGCCTGGCTGGCTTCAGACTTGAGCTCCTCCTGCCTCAGCCTTCAGAGTGCTGGGACTGCAGGCATAAAACACCACACCCAGTTTATCCAACCACTTTTAACCTCTTCTGCTACTACTACCCTAGAGCTTGTGTGGCTTGGACCATTCCACTGTTGGTCCCTTGTCTACTTTTCCCATCAGAAGTGAAAGAACTTAGAAATTAATTTAGATCACACCTTATTTTCAACCACTAAATGATTCTTGGACATATTAAAAGAAAATCCAAATCTTGACCATATCCTGTAAGACTCTACATGATCTAGCTCCTGAGTACCTCTCTGCCCTGCTCCCAGGAACAGCCTCACTATCTTCCCTCACTTTCTTCATTCTGACAAGCATATCTTAATCTCTCAAGACCTTTGTACCTGCACTCCTTAGAACACATTCTCCTCACATAATCATACGACTTCACTCTCTCCCTTCACTCCAGCCTCTGCCCACATGTCAATTTCACAGGGACCTGTCTTGACTTTCTAACCAAGGGAGACCGGTGTGCCAATTCTGTATCTGCTTGCTCTGCTTCATCCATTTATCACTCCCTACTATTATCACAAGACTATAAACTCCACAAAGGATTTTCTGTTTTGCTCATCATTATGTCCCAGTTGCCTAGAACACTGCACTTTATATAGAATAAGCACATAATAAATGAATGATTAAATAAGCAAACTTTTGTTAGTTTCTACCTTTGTGTGTCCTTTATCTATACAATAATACAAGAATACTAAGTAAGTTGGGTTATATATGCAAATATTTTTATAGTTTAAAAACAGGGTGGAGGGGGCTGGAGAGATGGCTTAGCAAAGCCTAATGACCTGTGTTCGAATCCCCAGTACCTACATAAAGCCAGATGCACAAGGAGCACCTGTATCTTGAGTTCATTTGCAGTGGCTGGAGGCCCTGGCCCACCCATTCATGTTCTCATTCTCTCTCTCTCTCTCTCTCTCTCTCTCTCTCTCTCCCCACCCCTGCAAATAAATAAATAAAATATTTAAAATAAACAAGGTGAAGGGTAAGGGGAGTCTGACCTTCACACCTATAACCAATGAGCACACCAGTACACATCCTCAGAATACAGTGTCACTTGTCACTTCCTCTCTTTGGAGACTTTGGTGGTATCAATTTGTTTTTCACAAGAAAAGACTTCCCATATGGGGTCAAGGCCTTCAATCAATTCTTCTATCTTCTGCCCTTATGTTCCTCTAAAATATAAAATTCCAGCTTTTCTAGAAATAAATAGATTCTCTGTTCTGATACACAGGAGGGTTGACTACTTACAGGTCCTACGCAGTTGAGAACAAGTGTGGTCTGTTTAGCCATTTCCTCCAGTGAGGCTGGATTAGTGATATCACAAAGTATTATTCCAACTTCAGATGATAATGACGGTCTTCCTAAAAATTAAAAAAAAAATCACTTAAAGCAAATCTTGGTACAATTTTAGATTGTCCAGATCTTCTTTTTATAGTAATCATTAGCAGCAAATCTACTAAATGTATAATAGACTGAAAATTAAATCTCTAACATTAAAGATACAATTGTTTCAAATCAGGTAAAGAAAAAGAAAAACAAGAAGAAATTGAAAAACAAGAAGAAATTGAATTAATACTAAAGGCCACAAAAAACCATTACAAATCTCTTTTAAAAAGCCTAACATAGAAAAAAAAAAGCCTAACATAAGCAATATGTAAATGACAATTTGGGTGACCTGAAAATATCACTATCTAGTTTAGATGTGGAGTGGACATTTTCTCTGAGTTCCTTTTCACTGAGCCATCTCTCCAGCCCAAGTTTCTCTCTTTCAAGAAATTTATATTACAATTATTTCTCACCAGTTACTAAACAATGACATATGATGCAATTACAGTGGGTATAGGAGATTGTCAACATCAACACCATGTGAAGTCAACTCACTTTAAAGAAATCCCACCTATATAAAATCACCCAAGCTTATAAGGAAAGAACTGGAATGACTGACCCAACAGAGCAAAGCAGGTCACCAGGCTCCAGCTGCACCACCCACAGTAACCAGACTCCCGCAATAAATGATAGGTAACTAGACTGTATCTAGAGTCTCATTGAGCAAGCAAAAGAAATGGAACAATGTGTATCAATAGTGATATTATTTGTCTTATGGAAAATTGAAAGCATTGTGTCACATACTGTGTGTTGGCAATGACAGCATTAAGAGCTGCAGGAGTCTTCTACACATAACCACAAACAAAAGATTCTGTATTTCTACTCTAAGCAGGACTCTGTGTGGAACTCTAAGACTAAATAGAAAGAATGCAAAGCTAACAAATGTGATTGGTCCGTGTAACAGTGGAGATTTAATTGCCAAATGTCAAGGCTATAGAGCTCTAATTTGGGCACCTCCCCCAACCAGGAAGGTATGGTCTGAGAGTGCCTTTCTCTTCTCAAATGTATCTATAGTACTTAAGACAGCATGGACAACACCACCCAATAAATTTATATTGACTGGACACTGAAAGAATAAGAAAATATCCAAACCAGGAACAAAAAAGAAAAAAAAAACTTTCAGATGAAGAGAGATGGATGTGGTGGTGCAGACCTGTAATCCCAGAACGAAGGAGTTCCAGGCCA
>PVHP010051566.1:0-11382 GCA_004024765.1 Zapus hudsonius | reverse complement strand
TCTCAGCCCTCGTTTTACTTTTGTTTTGAGATCTGGTTTCACGAAGTTGTTCAGACTGCCTTACACTTGTTTTGCCCAGGAAGTCATTGAACTCCTGAGTCACCAGGGTTATGGGGTTGCATCATGAGGACTCCAAGGGTAACATAATTTGTGATAACCTTATAAATAATCAAGGTTAATGGACCAGCAGAATAAAAAACATAAATTATGAAACATCAAATCAACTAGGGCAAATAACCCTCTTCAGACATTTCCTGCCCCCCCTTTGATCAAAAAGTTTAACTATATATTTTTTCTTGTCTTTCCTCCTATGAAACCTGAGGTCAATAAATCCTGATTTCAGTTGGAGGTAGATTTCCTCGGCCCAAAGAACATGACAGGGGGGACAGGATGGGGGAGGGAAATAATCAACTGTATTTGAAAAGATCCGAATGAATGATGCCTAAATCTCTGCATACCAATTAAACACACACACACATATATAAACATGTATTAAAAATGAAACAAATAGAAACATGACAGATAAACCATACCCCTCTGGAGCTGTTTGAGAAAATGACAATAAAAAGCTGTTGTGATCAAAAGTTGTATCCATACCCCACAAAGTTTGATGCCAGAGGCTTAGGTGAAAGATACATGAAATTGATTCTGCTTTCAAAGCTTCCCCAAGGAAAAGAAGGGCAGCTTTTAAAATAGCCCCGCAACCGCAGTGTACCTCAACAGGACACTGCATCTCCGCACTCCAAAATGATGGAACTCAATTAATAATCTTTCTGATTATTAATTATTAAAACATGGAGTCCATGCATCACATTCCCAAGCCAACGTCTCCCGCAACCTTTGAAAATGTTCCCAGTTCATTGACTCCCCTCATTGTTTCTTCCTAACAGACAAGACAGCGGATGTCACTAGATTCCAAGCAGGAAAAGTTTCAGAAGACCGCGTGTCTTGCTTTACATGGAAGCCATCATTGTGTTCCAAACCATTTGGGAGGCTAAATGACATTTTTGTTCTTAATGCTGAATTCAGCCCCAGCACTCACTCATTGGTCAGCTTCGATCAAACTGCTGATATTTAATATAGTCACACCATCTCGTTAGTTCTGTGACTGTTTTCATAACATATAATACTAGGGCCCATTTTATTTATTTATTTATTTATTTATTTATTTATTTATTTATTTATTTATTTATGTTTTAGGCTCCTTTTCAACTGTGAGTTTAAGTTCCTGCATGCTTTCAAAATTTCTCTTAAGGTACTACTTCTAGAAAATATTGTTATGATTTAAGAGGACACCTTTCTTTTCCTTCCATGAGCTCTTTTATTATTTTAATTCTGTACAGAGACTAATAGGAATCTGCTGTAGTTGCCTTCTCATTGCTGGCACAAAGCACCCCAGACCAAAGCAGCTAAGTTGTTTATTTTGCCTTAAAGTCTTGAGGGAAAGCTCCATGATGGCAGGGGACAGAGGATAGAGCAAAGATGGGTCATCACCTCTTTGCCATAGCAGGTGGAAAACGGGGGCAGGAAAGTAACCTAAACTCTAGCAAGGAGTGTTGGCTACAACACCCCAACAGGCTTCCTCAGCAAGGCTCCATCTTCTAAGTTGCCATCTGCTGAGAACCAAGCATTCTGAACACAAGAGGTCATAGGGGACACTTGATTCAAGCTATAACCCAGTCAGTCAGTATTTCTACTAAGAGGTATGAACCTTCCACGGTATGTCAGGGAGTGGCTCATCTCTTGTCAGGATGTCAGCTATCAACCTGCAGTTCATTGGTAGGGTTGGATGAGCCACAGCTCTCTCACTGCATTCTGAAAGATACAAACAGAGTCTCCATTGGAGAGTGAGATCAGTATAGGTTAATTGAGATACACATTTTTTTAAAAATATATATTTATTGTCCATAATGAGTTACATTATTTAGTGGGCAAACCATGAGTTGTTATCCCGAATTCCCCAATTTCTCCCCTCCCCATCCCTGATCAGTTGGATATCCTCCTCCGTGGGCTGTTCTGTATTAATCCTTGTGGCAAGGGATCCTGGATATCCTAGTACTCAGCCCGGTCTTCCTGGCCCAAGTGTGTTGTTACTGATGGGTGCCATGCCTCTGGACAGTCTCCCACACCACGGCTCTCACAATCTTTCTGCCCCCTCTTCTGCTCAGTTCCCTGAGTCGTGGTGGGTGAGGATCCAAAAACAAGACAGAATTCTGTCAAGGCTCTTGAACGCCATCCCCAGGCCTGAGACAAAATCCTGTTACTGAAGAAACCACAGAATGCCATAGATTTTCATCAAGAGATACACATTTTTGAATGGCTAGATTCTATTTTTAGTAGACTCTTGTTCAATCGCTCGCATAGTGCATCACTCCTTGGGGGCCTAAGAGTCTGGCTCCCAGTACATATCGCCCTAAGTCCCCAGTTCCAGTTGAGGGCTCCCCTCACTAAGTGGAGTATTTGGCCGAATTTAAAAGTGTTGATTGCCTCCCCCAGGCTTTGGCTTCTCCGTTGCACAAGTGATCCATTCCTGGTTCACTGTTCTCTCCCAGTAGAAAGTGTGGTCAGCCTTCTCATGGCAACAGGCTGTTTTCCATGCCAGTGATCTCTGTTTGCTCCAGCTGTCATTGACCAGCTTCCCCTGGCAGCTTATGCAGTGCCTTCCAGCACTGCACTAACTACCATCTGGGGGCTGGTTATCATTCTGGGCCTTGAAGCCTCGAAGGGTCTCTTGATGCTAATCAATGGCTTTTATTGGTTTCTTCAGCAACAGGGTTTAACCTCCGGCCTGGGGTGGGCATCCAAGAGCCTTGACAGAATCCTGTCTTGTTTTTGGGACCTCATAGATCACTTTGGTCAATAGCTTAGTGAGGGAAGGAGCCAGTGACTGGGACTAGGGGTTGTCAGACTGATCAATTTTCACAGGCTTAGACTCTCTCCCCTACTACTCATGGCCCCTCTTGCCAGACGATGCCCACTACTTACTCAATAGGTTACATTATGTATGTGAGGATTTTATGGTTTTGAACCCAATTTGGTTTAGCCTCATACTTAAGCCATTCCCCTCCCCCATCCCTTTACCTTCATTCATAACCTCTCACTTCTTACTACTAGTCTGTGTAGACTTTACGGTTAGCCTGGAACCCCACAGAGAATGATGAGATGAACAAGTGACTCAGGGCCACAGCCAATCAGCCAACAAAGGAGACAGAAAACAATGATTTTTGACAAAACCAAACCCAGAAGTACAGAGACCCCTAAGATCTCAACAATAAAGCAGCCTTAATACTCACCCACCACTACTCAGGAAACTGAGCAGAAGAGGGGGTGGAAAGATTGTGAGAGTCTTGGGGAAGAATACCCAAAGTCATGGCTGCCCTCAGTAGCAACTCTCTAAGGCCAGCAGAACCGGACTGTCTCCTAGGCTATCCATGGTCACCTGCCCCATGGACTGATCCAGACTACCCAAGGAGGAGGATATCCAGCTGATCGGGGATGGGGAAGAGGGGCATTGGGGAACGGGGGATAGCTGCCCATTAAATAATGTAACTCATTGTGGACAATTTAAAAAATTAATTAATAATATATATATATATATATATGTATGTATGAACCCATGAATACTTACAATTCATGTTTATGTCTTTTGCTGAGGCCTTAAGGAAAAACAAAATCTACCAATTAAAATAATGCAATTATCTTGCAAAGATCTTTTCCCACATATGAGATAGTCTGATGATATATTACTCGTTCTATAGCTTTGTTCTCTCAACCTCAACCGTTAATTTAAACACACATAATGTGAAAATGAGTCAGGGGGCTGGAGAGGTGGCTCAGCAGTTAAAGGTTCTTGCTTGCAAAGCCTGATGGCCTAGGTTGGATTCCCCAGTGTACACATACAGCCAGATGCACAAATTAGCACATGTGTCTGGAGTTCATTTGCAGTGGCAGGAGGTCCTGGCCATATTCACTCTGTCTCTCTCCCTTGGTCTTTGTTTCTCTCTCTATCTCTCTCAAATAACTAAATCAAAATATTTTGAATGCCTAATGAAAAAGAAAACAAGTCGAGCCAATGTAGCTGACTTAATGAGGCTTACCTCAGCTGGAGGCATGTAGCACTGGGTAGAGTCTAATCATTTCAGGGAGGCACAGGCAGGGGAGGATCCTCACAGGTGACAGCTCAGGACAGGTGACTTAAGGTGGGTTTTGCAAGAATGAAAACTGGCACGATTAGCCAGTTCTAGGTGTGATACTTGACTGATTTTTCCCAACCCCAGTCATTGGTTAGTACAAATTCGGAATGTGTGTTGCCTCCCAGTACTGTTTCACCACGAACAGGAAAGTACATTAATTTTCAGAATTGCTAGGCCAAGGAATAAAAATGAACTTGGCCTCATTCTCATTCTGCCTGTAAAAATCTTATCCTTTAGTTAAAAATTTCTCATTACACAGACTACAAAACTGCACAAACCTAAGCATGGCGTTCAGATGACCGTGAGACTTGACCAGTGTCACACACTCCAAAGAAGTCACTACCTGAGTCCTGATTCCTAATTCTCGGGGCAGCGTTCCTTCTCTTGCTTTCACACAGAAGAAATTGAGTTTTATTCTACTTTTAATTAAAAGTCTAATCTAATTGTAATGAAAATATGGGCAGCCATGATAAAAACTTAGACTCGGAAAACAAACATCCACTTTATCTTCCCGGGGCTCAGGCCGCCCTGCCTCATCTGGGATATTTGTTAGGCAGAGCTTAAGCAATTATTGTAAGGGATTTCAGAAAAGTCGGCAAAAGGCTTATAAAGAAAAAGTAAAATCATCAAAGCGTGTGGGTTTATTCATGCCCTTGTACATATGGTTAGAGTTCCCGAATGTAAAGATGAGTGCACGCTAAAATCTAGACTATAAAACTTTTGCTATGCCTTAACTATGGACTCATTATTATATCCTCAAGGGCCAAATTGGATGTTAGAAATAAGCATCTCCTCTGGGAGGACTCAGCCCTTGCCACCTCCCAGGTTTAGGGTATAAAACACAGACATTAAATACCATCTCTCCCTTCAGCTCCTCTTATGCAGTGTAAGAGTCTACAAAATTCATGTCTGGATGTGATCCTAACTCAAAGATCTGAATTCTCCAAAGTTCCCTCTATTGATTCAGGAACTTTGGATTTATTGTATGCCAACACACCAATAATTTGGGTGTTCATGAACCCTTGTCTTGTGAATTGGAAGAATGAATTCCATGGACCAGGGGATAAGGTTCAGAAAGATTTTATTATAGCTTAAAGCCTTATGGGGAAAAAGAGAAGGGGGCTGTAGCCTAGAACACAAGGAAGAATGGACGAAACAAATACCCAGATCCCTGGGTGATCTTAGCAGCAGATTAGCTATGATGGAGAGGAAAAAGGAACTTGAAGATAAAAATATGTAAGTAATCTAATGTGGATAGCAAGCAAATATATTGTAAATTATTATATTTTTAAAAGACCCAGTTAAAATTTACATAGAAAAAAAATCCCTTCACCTCTAAGGACATGCATAGAGGGAAAATAACACGATAGCTGAAGGCTCTACAGATGGTTCAGTGGTCAAAGTCACTTGCTTGCAAAACCTGAAGGCCCAGGTTTGATTCCCAAGTATGCACGTAAAGCCAGATGAGCAAAATAGTACGTGTGTCTGGAATTTGCAGTGCAAGAGTCCCTTGTGTGCTCATATTCCTTTCTCTCTCTCTCCACTTGCAAGTAAATAAATGTGCATTTAAAAAAATGAAAGAATTATTCCATGCAAATTTTATATAAATAGCCATACCTATATAAAATAGACTTCAAATCAAAAATAAGATAAGGAGACAGGAATATCATTATACAATGACAATGGTATCCACACAGCACACAGAAATGACATTTCTAATTATGTATGAACTCAGTATTGGAGCACCCAAATATGTGAGATAAAGATTCGTTTACCTAGAGGGAGAGAGGTAGGTTGTAACTCAACAATATGAGGCATTCCAGGATTTTAACAAACATCCTTCTTGATTTCTTGTAGAAACTTGCAGATTTGCATTTCCTGAGGTTGTTAGTACACTAGTGCTGGAACCACCCTGGCTGCTTTATTGTTGAGGTCTTAGGTGCCTCTGTACTTCTGCTTTACATAAAAAAATCCACTACCCATCCATGTTCAAGCGGGCAACCCTTATTAAACTCAGAGGATCACAAATACACAAGGAAAAAGAAAAACAATAAAATAGAAGCGAGACTAGTTTGGAACAAGTGTTCAATGTTATGGGAAGAGGGTTAAGGGGAGTCATGGGAGGGGGTAACATGTGAATATCTGTATACATGTATATTGTCAGCAAAAATAAAACTGTGAATAAACTTCAATACATATAATATATCATTATTTACTTGAAATGTATCATTTTAACAACTATTTAGATTTGCTTCTGCTGATATATAAAACTAATACATACACATTTATGGGGTACTTTGTGAAGTTGCAATGCATGAGTGTATGTGTTTATACTGTCTATAACAGATTAAGCATATCTACCTCCTCAAATGGGTGTGATTTCTTTATGGTGCAAACATCCTTTCCACTCGTTTATAGGCTTCTATCTCTTGGTAACAATGGCAAGGTACACAAGAGAGTGAGGACCTCTCTTGACAGATTAATTTCATGTCCTTTGGATTAGCACATGATAATGGGATTGCTGGATCATATGATTGTTCTAAATTAAAAAAAATTAATGAGGCTTCTTACTTTATCTACAATGACTTTTCTAATTGATATTCCTGCTGGCAGTTTATAAGGATTTCCCCATCTTTATCACAATTTAATATCTTTTTTTGATATGAGGCATTCTTACTGGAGTGAAGGGATCACGATCTCATTCTGATTTCTTTTTCTATGCCCTGCTGATTACTAAGAGTAAGCATTCATATCAGATACCTGTTGTCTATTTAAATGTCTTTTAAAATTTAACAGGTGACAGGCACATCTGGAGTTCATTTGCTGTGGCTAGAGGTCCTGGTCCTGGTGTGCCCCTTATCAGCTGATTGGAGAGAGGGAAGAGGGAAATCAGGGAATCAGGGGACACCAACACATTATTTGCTCACTCAGTGTATCTAATTATGGATAATAGTGATATAATTTATTAAAAAATAGAGTAACTCTATGAATCAATAATCCTTCTTCTGGCTATAGATATCCAAAGGATATGAAATCATCAGGCTAAAGAGACAAGTCATGTCCATGTTCATTACAACATTGCCAAGATACTGAAAAATAAGGAAATCCTGCCATTTGTGATGACCAGGATGAACCTGAAAGACATTCCATCAAGTGCAATAACTCAGACTCAGAGATCATTGTTGTAGGCAGTTCCTCATTGCTGGGACAAAACATCCAACCAGACACAGTTATGGGAGGGAGGAATTTATTTTAGGCTTATAGATCCAGGGCAAGTCCATCAATGGTGGGAGAAGATAGCTCCCTTTCATAGATGTAAGCAGAGAGAAATCACCCAACAGCCATCAAACACCAAAAGCAGTAAGAAATCACGAATCACAATAACTCAAACTGCTCTGAACACACCTATTAAAGCTGGAACTCAGATCTATCCCCAGTGACACACCTCTTCCCCAGTATCATCTGCCTGTTAGGGGCTTAAATAGGAAGTTTAATCAAACAATGACCAAGTCTTTGGGGCCAAATATTTAAGATGCATGATTTCATTCTGTGTGGAACCTAAAACCATTGAAATTTTAAAGAATTTTAAAGATCTGCTACTTACCAGATTCAAAGTTGAGCCACCACAGTCATACGGTGGAGGATCCATATGGAACCCCACAGAGAATGATTGGATGAACAAGGGACCCACAGCCATAGTCATTCAATCAACAAAGGATAAGCCAGTGTGACAGAAACCAACGAATCTCGACACAAAAACCCCTAAGCTCACAACACCATAGCAGCCTCAATACTCACCCACCACGACTCAGGGAACTGAGTGGAAGAGGGGGCGGAAAGATTGTGAGAGCCGTGGTGGGGGAAAATATCAGAGGCATGAGACCCCTCAGTAACAACACACTTGGGTCATGAGAACCTGGCTGAAGACTGGGCTATCCATGGTCCCCTGCCACAAAGACTGATCCAGACGGCCCACGGAGGAGGATATCCAACTGACTGGGGATGGGGAAGGGGGGCAACTGGGAATTGGGGATAACAACTCATGGTTGGCCCACTAAACAATGTAACTCATTATGGACAATAAAGAAAAAAAAAGTTAAAAAAAGTTCTACCAAGATGATGAGATGATAAATATGTATCATGATACCGTAACTAATCACAATGTAATGTGCACTAGGCACTGGTACCCCAGCTATTCTTCTCATTCACACACAAAGATAGCAGACATGGAAAATTAGCTTGTAGAATTATTTGACATGCATAGATATAGAAAACATCACACGATAGGCCATCAATAAATCCATTTTTATTTGCCGTGCCATCTTAATAAAGTCAGGGGAAATAATATTTCAGGGCATAAGATATATGTTTCCTTTTACTACTAAGGAGAAATATTAGAAATGATTGTACATATTTGTTACAAATATATAAAGATGCGGGAAAGTATAAACAGTTCTTTTTTATGTCTTGGCTGTAATAAAGCTGAATATGTTTGAAAATGAAAACTGTTCAAAATAATCTCTTAAGAACTATAACATTTTATTTTGTAAATTTTTGAGGCCAATAGACCAGAAGGTTAACAGAATATATGCTAAATTGATTAGCCTATGAGTATTTGTCATATTGGCCCTCATTTTCTGTGCATTGCATTGAAACAGATTGCTTAGAATTCAATGTTTGAAGCAGTTTATTTTTTTCGACAAGATGGCTCTTCTGAAAGGTTCTACCCTCTCACCAGGAAGGCAGATCAGGCTGTACAATAACAGTTTGTCTACAGCCCTCACCTCTCTCTAATTCCCCCTCCCAACATGCACTCCTTGCTCCTCTGCCCTTGAGACATCCTGGGGTTTTATCAGAAATAGCTTTATTTAATTTGGCTCCTTCACTTCCAAGTAAAGTCATCAGCTGTTATTTCCAGGAAGATGAAACCCAGCGAAAGGGGAGTTGATGTCTAGGAAGAAGGTAGCATCCTTGCTTTTTCTTGATAGACTATTCTCATAACAAAGCCTTTTCTTAAGATAGTGTTTAAACTTAAGTATCGGGAAAATCTTAAAGGAGGTGTAAAGAAACAATTACCTAGCAGCAAAATGCATTGTAAAATAACACTTAGGATATGATATGAGTCAAAATAACAATAGCAGGTATTTATTGATTTTTCTACAGCTCAGCATAGGGAAAAATAAATTACACTGTAAAGCACACATTTGACTAGATATACTCAATATATACATATATATATATACATCTAAAACATGTATATATATATATATATATATATATATAACATGTATATAATATATACATGTTAGACTAGATATGCTCAAAGTACATATCCCACATCTACCATCACCAGCCCAGGACAAGTCACATTTGACGCAGCACTGAGCCCTTTCAGGACTTTACCAAGAACTTACTGCGTCCCCAATTTTCACCTCTGCTTTCAATTTAGCACCAAAGAAAGTAAGTTTCCTCCCTTATCCCTCGCCTGTCCACCTCCAGCTTTCCCATGTAAATAGCACGACTTCAAGGGGCATCTAAATTCTCATTGTGATGGCTTGAAATTAAAGGCTCCTCATAGTCTCCTGTGTTTGAGATTGAATTTAACCCTTAATCCCTTAAAGGTGGAGGAGCCTTTGGGAGGTGGAGCCTTGCTGGAGGAGAGGGTTGGGGCTTGAGGTGCCATAGCCCAGCCCCCAGTGACACTTAGATGTTTCTCTCTGCTTCCTCCATGGTGATGTGGATACAGGACCCTGGACGTCTGCTCCTATCACACCTTGTCTGACATGAAAAAGCATGTTCCTTTAACACTGTAAACCAGCAATGACCACTTTCTTTCCATAAGCTGCTACAGGCAGGTGCTTTATCCCAGTCATGAGAAAGTAATTCTATGTTCATTTTCTTCACAGTGTTTATTCCACTGTTATTGTTTGAATCTGAAATGTTTCACCTGTTAACCTCTTGGTCCTCAGACATTAGTGCTGTTTGGGGAGGAAGTTGAAACATTAAGGCATCCTTGAAGGATGTAGGTTACAGGCAGTAGATTTGAAATGTTATATATGGCCCTAGTATCCCCCATCTCGACAGGGGACCCTCTGCCACTTTCTGCTATCCCCATGATGATCCGCCTCATTATATGCTTAGATTCAGTGGAGCCCAAGATGGTTACTGATAGCTCTGCAGTAATGGGCCCAATTGATCCTTCCTCCTGGAAGGTATGTAAAATATGTTCTCACAGTGTGATGCTAAGTTGGCACAATGCCAGATGCCAGTGCCTGCTTTTAAGTCCAGAACAAGTGACAGGTGGGTATCTGACTTCCTGGCTATAGAACCTCTGCTCCTCATTTATTTCCACATGTGGGCTATGAAACTTTACTCTGGCAAAGGGATTATTACCTTTCATTGAGGAGAAGGAGGCCAAGGGACTTTGGGAGGAGTAGATCATTACAGTGAGGTTAGTTGTTGGGTAGAGAGTCACGACTCCCTGGCCCCCTATGAGGATAGCCCAAGTCTAGCCTGCCAGCAGGAGATGGGCTCCATCGGGGAAAGGTGAATGCAAAGCCAGAGACTCACACACATGCGGCAGGGAGGAATGTCCAGGCAAATCTCGAAACTTTATTCTAGCATCCAACCTTATATAAAATCCAAGGCTGCATGGTAGCCTTATCTCTTTCACAAGGGGGCTCAGCAAGCAGGAACAAAGCTTATTAGCATTAACTAACAGGATTAGGGCTGTCAGCCATCACCCCTGCCTCCTGGAGGCAGAGGTCTGCTAGGATCAAAGGTGCTATGCCATCACACCTGTGCTAGGCCCAAAGGTGTGTGAGCCACCTCTTCTGGCCTCATATTATATTCTAAAACTTAGCTCGCTGATATTCAGCCAGGCTGGATCCCAACAGTTAGTGTCCTTAAAAAGGACATGCAGGGGATATGTCTCATGGCCTTCCTTCCTTGGGAAGGGCGTGATGAGAAGTGTGTGTGAAACCCAAAGCAAACCCTTTCCAAACATCAAGTCTGTTGGCATTTTCATGTTGGACTTTAGACTGCAGAATTCTCAGAACTAACTTTCATTGTTTACAGTCTCAGACCTTTTTCAGTCTCATGATGGTGGTACTTGTAATACTTCTAGCCTTACCTAATCACTGCTTGGTGACTCTTGGCTTATCTGCATCATAATTAGTGATGAAAATGA